>AYEL01081590.1:0-53583 GCA_000484575.1 Olivierus martensii | reverse complement strand
GTATTTGTATTGCAGTAGCCTGACTTGGGTTGGTGCTGCTTTCGCCACCAGTGGCCAAGGGAGACTGTATTAAACTTTCCGAACGTGAGCCTCTGCCTAACTCACAGACGCGGACCTTGTTAACCCGGGCGACGTCCGAGCCGGTGTGCTTTCGTTTTCTACTTTGTTTCATTACAAATTGGAAAAACACCACCAAGGTGGGGATACCTGCTAGCATTTAGTTGAGCATAGTGGAATAGCCTTCTAGCCCAGGGTGACCCTACTAGAAAAGGATTTCTGACTTGCATCGCCAATTCTGCCCACGTACACCCCTCCGCCACTTTGAGGCAGCTTAGCAGGATTCAGGAGGGGTTATTATTATTATTATTATTATGTTAAAATCAATACATCTATTTAATTTTATTTATATTTTATGTTATTTTTATGCAATATGTTTATGTTTAAAAATTTGATAACCTCAAATAATGTGGTTTAATATTTAATATATATTAATTCACTGTTTTAACAATAAGATATGAAATTCTGAAAAATCTTGGATAGAATTGTTATAAAACTCTAGTCTATGAATTATCAGTCTGATACTGAATGGAACATGTAAGACTTAATTAAAACTGTTTTTATAGATTTATATAAATTTAATTATTATGACTTAAGACACAAAAGGAGCCATCCATTACATTATAATGTCATTTTATTATAACTTGTGAGAATGAAGCTGTTCTTATAATCCTATCACATGTATTACTGTACTGAAAAACGTAACAATCAGAAATTAGACTCAATAATATATTAAAATTTATTGAGATTAAGTAAAAACTTAAATCAAGGATTTGACAAAAATTGGAAAAATATTTAATTTTATACATACATACATACAAAATCATAAAACATATATTTAGAAAGAAATACTGTATAATTGTATAGTAGATAAAGAATAGATATTATTATGCAAAATTTACATTAAACAGGAAATACCAGTACATAAAAAATTATTTTATACACAAATAAATAAAACAGTATTTATAACAGATTTATTTTAATATATTATTTCCCATAAATTATAATTTTATATGAAAATCATTTACATTAATATTTTAAAAAAGGAGATATTATATATAGCAGGCAAAAAAAAATTGATGAATTAAAAACAGAACTTGTGCTATTTAAGTATCAAAATCAGAATCAATATTTTTAAATATAATATTTTAATCATATTTTTAAAGTAAACTATCAAATAGTTCATTATAAATAAGAACTATTCATTAAACATATTACAAATTTTTATTATTATTATTCTGAATGTAAATGATTTCATGAAAATCATTTCAAACAAAAATTTGCTGATAGGGATTTTAACAAAAAGTATAAAAACAAATCTTAAAATTTAAAACTAAGCACAACATTTAAGCCTATTCTTTTTCACTAAAATCATCAGTAAATTAAAAAAATTCAGTCAGCAAGTTTAATATTTTAATCAAATAAGTTTTTCATATATGTCCATATTTAGAACTAAATACAAGTTACAAGAAAAAAATTATGAATACAGTTTAAGATTTCTATATAAATAGCATACACAATTTAGATTATGAGATGTTTATACAGCATATTTAATATTTTAAAATTTAAATGTCAGTGTTTATATATACAGTAATTTTATTAATGTAAAGATGTATTAGTTTCTTAGAATAAATTATTTTCATTACAATGATTTGTTATTTTAGTTTTATTTTCTCAGAAATGAAGAAAAATTTACAAAAACATTTCCATTGACGGTTTTAATAATGAAAATATAAATTACAACTGCAAGCTGATAAAGTAAATATTTTTCACTACAGAGCAAAATATTAAAATATCATATCAATCCATTAAAATTTCAAAATCAAGCTAATTATCTCGTGTGTCATGTTTTGAAAAATTTTGATTGCTCTAATAATATATATATATGGTATATATTATATGTTTTTTGTTAGCGAATATGATTACTGTTATGGTTCAATGCTTAACTATTATGTCAGTTATTTCATTTATATATATTTTTATGTTAATTAATCTAGCAAGAATTAAACACATCGAAAGATTTTATTATAATAATACAAATTGATAAATTTAGAAAAATCAGTTAAAAAAATAACTATCAGACATTATCTTACCTCTTTAAACGCATAAGGTAATCCTAATATTCCCGCACCTATAAACGATATAAATATATTGACTATGATCTTTAATGGACTTCTGGTCCCAATATCTGTCTTAATTGTACCACCCATTTTCTGGAAAATTATGATAGTATCTTTACATTTTAATATCTTCTAAAGAGCCAGTTTTGAACCAGCTGTTACATACTTGGGACAAAGTTTTCTTATGACGTTAACTTCACATTAACCAATTAGCTTTCTCTATTCTCTAACCCGGATGCGTTGAAATCGATCAGTAAGTTTAAACATGTGATAGCGTACGTTCGTTTTTCACGTGTTTATTCATAAAAACATGATCATAAATTTCTATTATTAATCATTAAGCGACTTATATGATATTACATGTTACTTTAAAATTAAAAATATTTATTAAATATTTAGTAAATTTTAATATTGTTGTTTGATCTTTTTAATATGATTAAATGTGATATTGGTATTTGATATTAATCATGGCAAAGTTAATTAATATATTGAAAACGTTAAGAAATCATTGGAAGAAAAGTATTTTTGCATGCGGATTATTATCATATGGATCGTTTTATTTACATAATCAATTTAGGTAATTGGTATTTTTATGATCAGTAATTAGGCTTAATTTATAATGGATATTTATAAGTAACTTAGCAAAGCATTTTTTTTTAATAATCAAATATATATATATATATTTTAAAATATAATATTACAGAATTGAACAAATGATGAGAGCATATTGTGAAGAAGCAAAGGTATGAAAAACTATAGACCTACATTCAATGTACTTAACTAAATCTATAATAGAATAGGAGGTACTTAATGATTATAAATGTATAAATATTATAACAGAAATTCTATTAACATCACTACGATCAATATAGCAATATTTAATGATTTAATCAATCAACCAGACTGTTCATTCTTAACCTTTTAATTTCCAAGGACTTTTCCATTATTATTATTTTTCAATGATCCTATGTTATTACAAGTTATACAATTTCTTTGGCATTTCTTCTTGATATTTTGTAAATTAGAATCTTTATAATTATTGAACAACTAGCAAACATTCATTACATTTTTATTAAACCTGTAAAACCATTTAATTAGAACTAGCTATAAAAAAAAAGAATTAATAAAAATAATAAATTAAATAATTAACAGTGATTTTTATAATTTAGAAAAATAATAAATATTTAAGTTAATTTTGCTGTTTACTTATCTAATATGGAAAATAGTTGCAAATAATACTTCAGCAGTTTAATATTTATTTTTCATAGTGTTTTTATAATTGTTCAAATACTATTTTTTTTTATATTCTTTTTAAGTTGAAAAAAATATTTTATTTTTTTATAATTGTTTAATTTAATAGATTCCTATTTAATTGTGAAATTAGTTTCCTGAAAAATATATTAATCAAATCATGTTAAGTAAGTCAAGTTTCTTGTATTTAAAAAAATAAATAAATAATCAGTTTTCAGAAGAGAATTTTTTGTATAAATCTAATATTGCTCATTTAGATATATGACAATAGAATATTAATTAACAAAGGATTTTATCTTTTTACACACAATTTCTCTTTTATGAATGGATATATAAGTTGCTAATAAATTTTTGCTTCATGTTTTATCATTATTTGCCCACTATTTTATGGCCAAAGTTTATCAATAAATAATAGATTCATTCTATTCTATATTAGATTAATGTAAATATTTTATGATATACAAGCAAAATGTGCTCAGTATTGCCCAGGCATAGTTTGAAAGCATATACAGTATATTAATAAAAACATTGTTTTGATTATTTGCATGTTAATTTCTACAGTTTCAATCATTCAATTAATCTTTAATACAATCCTCATAATTTCCAGAATGTCCACAAATTTATGTATGTATATATTTTTCTGCTTTTTGATCGAGAAAATTTGATTTGGAGGAACATTGAAATTCATAATGCTGTTACATTGTGTTTTATACCTACCAAAAATTGATCATTTTATCAATCTTTATTGTATTGTCCCAGAAAGAAGTTTTTAATTTGAAAATTATTTTGTGCTTAATTTCATTTATTATTTCAAATTTCATGTTTATTGAAATATTATATCATCATCTGATTAATTGAATTACAACTCATAGAAGTTATTGGCTCTTTCTGAATTTGTTAAAGTATATTACCTGATCATTTATCAATATTATATCATGATACAGTTTTCCTCATTTTAAAGAATAAATAGCAATTTTTTTTAAATTACTGAAAATTGTATATTACTGTATTCCAGATGGTTCTCAACCTGTGGTACACAAAACATACTAGTGGTACATGTATAATCTTGACTTCTTATTTGTATACAAGGCATATTTTTGTTGGTGGTACTGAAATTTTTGAATTTTGATTTTGGTGGTACACATTTATAAAAAGGTTGAGAACTACTGCTGTATACTACTACTTTTTAAAAACATATTAAATATTTTCAGTTCTGGTAGTTGAGAACATTTATAATATTGTGCCTATGGAAAATTGTATTCCAAGTTATCAAATCCTATGAAAAAATTTTTGAAAAATCATAAATTGGAGTCCCCTGTAATCAAATATGATTTATTTAAGCACTAAAAATAAATCACTTTATTTGGTTTTAATTTAACATATTTTGCCATATCTTCATTCAATTCTTTTAATACAATATATTATTATTAATATATAATTAATTTTAATAATAATAATATATTGTTTGTTGCTTGAACAAACATTTAGTTTGTTCAAGCAACAAACTAAATGTATAAATATTATAATATCTATTCTCTACTGAGAAGTTTATCACTATGTAAAAAGTTAAAATAGAGAAAAATAACAATATTCCCCAAATCATTTTTATAGATTGTACTTTTTGCAATTAAAAATTTGACTATCAAGATCAGGGCCACTGAGAGAAATTTTCGGGCCCTTAACAAGTCTATGGTTTGGGCCCCACTTAAAAAACCATTTTGGTTTAATAAAAAAAAATCATATAAAACATTAAACATTTATTTAAAATAATGTTCAAAAATATATTCAAAATTTGATACATTAATCATACAAAATACAAACATTAAATAAAAAGAGAATTTTTAAATTTTTATTGCCTCATCTGAGATAAGGCCAAAAAAATTTAAAAAACAAACTTCGATGAGAGATGAATAAAAATTTTAAAACCTTTGTCTATCAAAATACTGTTATATATAAAATAGTTTATTTTGGCACAACTGCTTTAGGTGGTAGACAGTGCGCTCTTGTGGCAGCTTGCGAACTATAGGACACATTATGTGACATATCGGGGCTTGACAGTCAAGCCCTTTTCGATGCCAGGCCTGTGACAAAAGTCTCGGGATGTCACCCCCCTCGGCGGCTTTGATCAAGATACTTGATCAAACTGATATTTTGAATAAAGTTTATTGTCATTTTTAATATTCAAAAATATTTTCTTCTGCATATTTAATAAAACATATTTTTGCAACTATATCAATAATAAAAGGATGCTTATCTTTAATTTCAAACTTTTGGATAAATTTTTAACTAAATTTATCCAAAAATTGAAACCAAAGATAAATGGTTAAGAAATTTAATAGAAATTAAATTCCTCTTATGGATAAAATTAAAGTATTTAACATTACAAGTAAAACTGGAATAATTTTTTTAATTTTATTTTTAATTAATTATATTTATTGAATTAATATACTTTTTAAGTTTATTAATTCATAACATTCATATATTTTAAAATTAATTTCATTAGAATTAACATATAGAATATATATTATACACTAAATTAAATCCTTAATGTTTTGATTTTTTATTATACAGTAAATTTTAAAAAATTTTAATAAACTTTAAAAATTATTGAAATTAAATAATAAAATTTAACTTTTTTCAGAATTATGGGGATATGCCTCTTCCAGTTAATGGAAAACCAAGACATATCACAATTATTTTAAATCCTACAGCCAGGAATGGGTAAATTAACTTATATTTTATATTGAAATTTAGAAAGAAATAATTATAACCTGTAAAATATGAATGATCAAAAAAAATAAAATAACAATTTTCATAAAGAATATACATTATCTAAATATTTTATCTAATATAGAAGTAATTAATAAAATCAAATTAGAAATCTTATTATGAATATATTATTTTACTGAATTCTTTTCTATTTTTAGAATAGTTCTTTCTAAAAATAAATATATTTAAATATATTCAAATTCTAATAAATTTTATGATTTGAAATAAGTTATATCCATCTTAAAACATTATTAAAACTGAAAGATTAAGTACTTTATTTGTTCACTTGAAGTTAAACATTTATTTCTATAATGCTATGATCATTTTAATATCATAATTAACATTTAAATAAGTACATTTAATAAAAAATAAATACCTAAATCTTATAAATACAAAAATACATTTAAGTCTTTGTAAACTTCAAATTAAATAAATAAATTGTTATATTAAATTCAATTGATACAAATTATAGTGATGTGACAAGTTTATAATTAATAAAATACTATATTCAATTTAATAATTTTAATATATTATATAGGAAAGGAAAAGCATTATATGAAAAATATGCTGCACCTTTATTGCATTTAGCTGGAATTAAAGTTAGTGTTTTCTTAATATATTCTGGAAAAGTATTTATCAATCAGAGCCTAAATGTTCCAATAAAATATAAAAATATCATAAAAAATAAGAATTGATAATATTAAATATATATTCATAGGAAGATTAAATTATAATGATAAAAATAGTCCAACAATCACAGGTACCTTCATTACAGGGTGTCCACATTGAAACTTCAGGATTTTAAGAACATGATAAACGGGATCCACATCACTTTGGGATTTTTATCATGTTTTTAAAATCCCAAAGTGATGGTTATAATGGCAATTGAGAAGCTAGCTTGGTAATTTTGTTTTTCCTGCCATTTCTATTTCAAGGTGCTGCAGTCAATGACATGACTGAAAATGGCTTCCCTATAAGAAAAGACTGTATCTAGTGATATGTAACATCATCATTTTCAAACAACTGTTCCTTATTATGTAATTCCTCTTTTTCTTTGAGAACACCAGCATTTGGTTAATACATATTTACTTTAACTCAAATTCATGTACATAACTTGCACAAAAATAGAAAAAAAACCATGCTCTCTTGATCTTGTATTGTTTGAATGGCTTAAAGTAGTTGAAGTCTAGATTGTAAACTTATTTATAGTTTGTAGTGATGTCATGATAGCACACGCTCATGCATGCGATCATGTGTGATTTGTTTTCTCTCTCTCTCCGACACCATATTGTGACATCATGGCAGTGGGTGTTTACCATGAAATCGATCAATTATGGCTTTTTGGGAGAATTTTGAGAATTCCATAGATAAGCAGGATAAGATATGACAGAGTTGACCAAGATAAAGAGAAGTTTATTGAATAATATAAAAGAAAAAGAAAATGAAGTATTTTGATCATTTATAAAATTATGATAGATTGCAAAAATATTGTAGAAAGTATGGTAGAAGTGGAGGAACACTGAGATAAATCTAGAATAGTAAAACAACTGTTTCGACTGATCTAACATGAAAATGTGATATATAATATATAGATGATAGTCATTATTAGTAAGAAAGAATACATGATAAGACTGGAAATATGATAGTATACTATTTATAAATCATCATGAGTTATGACAAAATAAATATATGACATTTTATTTTTTTACTTTAACTAATAAGAAAAAATATGAAAACAATTATAACTCAATACTAATTAAAAAAAATATCAATTAATTTTTATATTTGAGAATTAATAATTCTGTTATTAATTCAAATATAAAAATCACGTAACTATTATAATTCAGTGAGATCACTCAGCTGCTGTATATTATGTTGTTATAATCCAACAAAGTAGCTCAACTGTTTGTATCAAAAAAATATATATACACACAATAAAAAAGTTTAATTGTGATAAATAATATTTTAATAAATAATACTGTTAAACTTACATGGGCATTGATCTGTTGAAATAGTCTTTGATTGAATTAGAGTTACATGATCTATTTTAATCCACTGATATCACTCAAACAGACCCAGATTTTATGATTATATGTTAAATTTTACAATAAAATTTTTAATATAAATTATAAAAATAATACTTTTTAATTATTTTATAAAATTACACGGTTTTGCAACAAAATCCTCCCTATGAAACCAGGGGCAATTTTATATAAATTCAACCTTGTTTAGTCCAAAAATACCATTAAAAATGCTGTATCCCCCACCAATTTTGAGAAAAATTAAGATTTTTATAAAAAAAAGGCCATTTTAAGCAGTAAATCAATGTTATTCTAATAAAAATCATTAATCACAATTGCACACTTTTCATTCAATCAAAGTGTATTACAATTGCGCACTTTGATTTTATCTTCGTCATTTTGATTCATCTAGTGATATAGTTTTATATAGATGTAGCTAACATCTATAACAATTATGCACTTTTCATTCAATAAAAGTGCTTTACAATTGCACACTTTGATTTTATCTTCACCATTTTAACAATTGTATTTAATTTGACGAAAACTTAAGTTAAAAATTTAACTTAACTTAAATTTTCATCAAAAATTTAATTGTATAATTCGTACAATTGTTAAAATGGCAAAGATAAAAAAAAGTGTGCAATTGTAAAAAATTTTTACTAAAATTATTCATTACAACTATGATTATTTATTGTTCAAATAGCTAAAATTTAGATTTCAGATATTTGAATGGAGAGCACTTAAATATTGCTTCACAGGCACCCTGGTGCCCGTGGGCACAGTGTTGCCGACCCCGCCTTAGAGGACAAAAGAAAGATATATTTACCTCCACTTCATATAAAATTAGGCCTCATTAAACTTTTTGTTAAAGCATTGGATAAAGAGAGACATGGATTCTCTTATTTAAAAGAGAAATTTCCACACATAAGTGAGGATAAGATGAAAGAAGGAATTTTCATTGGGCCACAGATTACAAGCAGTGACTGACATATAAATCTGGCTATTATGACATATAAATCTGATATAAATCTGGCTACCTAACTATGCTCTGGCATAATTAGGTAGATCCATACTTACATAAAGATTCCCTGACTAAGATCAAAAATATACTGATCATAGTGAATAATGCAGAAATACAACCATTTTTCTCCCAATTACATCATCATTTATCATATATAAATGAGTTTTTATGGGTTTATTAGGCTAACTTTAGTTACTGAAACAGATCCAGATTCAAAGCACTATTGAAAAACTAAAGGTGTGGAACTCATAATTGAATCCAGCTCCTCCAAGATGATAACCAACTGCTTTACCAAGTGACTTAAGTGTTTATTCTTTAATATAATTATTTTTGATGTTATATCTTTGTGACACAATATAGAATATGCTTTGATATATGTATGTTTTGACTTACATAAAGTAATATAAGTCAAGGACTTCATTATGACAACATATTCTTTGGAGATCCTTATTATACAAATGTATGATATATACAGCAGACTTCTGTTTTGCATACTTATCCTTTTTATTCTTTAAATAATTAAAGGTGGTGGGTTGCCTTTTAGTAGCCAGTTTTACACTTGTTGTTCGGCTAAGATTCTAACAGTTTTTAGTTTTGTTCCTGCAAAGGGACAAAACTAAAAGGACAAACTAACAAAGGAATAAGGATAAGTATGCAAAAGAGAAGAAGTCTGGTGTATATATCATAAATTTGTATAATAAGGATCTCCAATGAATATGTTGTCATAATAATGGGATAAATAACCAAAGGCTAAATTAACAAAGGGATAAATAATAATACACTGAAGATCAGTGTACCATCTGCAAGAACAAAACTAAGAACTGTTAAAAATCTAAACCAAAGCAAAGGTGTAAAGCTAGCTGTTAAAAGGCAATCTACCATCTTTAGTTATTTAAGAGTGAAAAGAATAAGTATACAGAAGAAGAGAAATCTGGTGTATACATCATATCTTGTATAACAAGGACTTCCAATGGTACAAAGAATATGTTGGCATAACAAAGAAAAACTCTTCAAAGACAGACTGTTCGAATATGAAAATGATTTAAAAGTAAGAAATATAAAGACTGCATTAATGCAGTCTTCATATTTCTCACTTTTAAATGCATTAACACAATCTTTATATAATGCATAATTATGCATTATTTATGTAGAAGGTTTTATGAACAATAGTATAGAAACTGATGGGAATGATCAAAGATTGTGAGATCTTGCAAAACCATGAAAGAAGGATTAATATTGGGGTCCTTACTAATTTTAAAAAGAATCTGTCTTAAGAATGTGATTAATGAACATCCAGATGATAACCTTTCAATAGTATAGAAATAAAATATATAAAATAAATTTATAAGAATAACTAAACTTTTTTTTAATCTTTATTCATTCTAATGTTTGAACATCTCCTTTATGTACATGTCTTAATGTTCCATTTAGATATTGTATAATTTGCAATTCAAGTATTTATTTTTGTTATTAATTTTATTTAATAATTTCATAAATTGTTTGGCATGTTACTTGTTACTCTTAATGTATTATAATAAGTACATATGATATTGTTAATGAAGTATTCATTTTTAAATTTACAATTTTAGAACAAATGTTATTTTATGTCATCTATTTCCTGTATATGTTTAGTGTAACTGAAATTTGGTTAGTTTTATTAACCAAAAACATTTCTAAAATTGAAATGGTTTTTCCTTGGATACTGCCATGCTAATGCTTATTTTGACAATATCTATAAATTCCTTTGATTTGGACAAATAGGGATTTTTTTAAAATCTTAAATTCAAATTCAAAAATTTATACACGGTTACAAACTTGTGAATAGACTGCTCCCATACACTCAATACTGACTCATGATGTGTCGTCGACTTATAGGGTACACAGTGCCTGTGGCAAGGGTCAAACTTGCGCCCCCATTGTTTTCATTTAAAGATAATAATGCTGAAACTGAATTATCTCCATCAAAATGAGTTGATTTTGAATCTTCCGTAAGATATTTGTTTGAATGAGCAAATAGATTTGTAAAAAATCCCTTTTTATTACTTTTCTTTAGGCCTTTCTATGAATTTTTACTGAAGAGGCAGAAACCAATGAGTCATTGTAAGCTTTTACTTTATCAATAAAAATAGCGCCCCTTCTCGACCTGGCTGTAAACTTTTACTTTATCAATAAAAATAGCGCCCTTTCTTGACCTGGTGCCTTTATTTGGGATACAACTTGTCCGCTCTACCCTGAATTACTCTTCTAAGAAATAAAATGAAAGAAAAACATAATGCTATGTCTGCAAACGTTTATCGAATAAGTCATTTAGAAAAACATAACACTATGTTCTGCGAACGTTTATCGAAAAAGTCATTTGCCCGCAAATAACGGAAATCAATTAAAAAAATTGCGCCCGTGGCAAATGGCATATAATAAAATGTTAATTTTTCTTCCTAATATTGATCGTAATTTTAATGATAATTGTTTTTAAAATGATATAAACATTCTTCTTTCTTTGATAAGTTTATTTTTTATTATTATCTTTACAGTTATTTATTTTTTTAAATCATATGAATTGTTTCTTTCACTTTTATCGCAAAAATTTTAGAATTTATATGTTATATCATTTCTTTATTTTTTTTTATTTTAATTAAAATATTTTTTTACAGTATAATCATTAGATTTTTCTAATATATATTCCTTATCCACTATTATTTCTTCAGGTATTTGCTAAATTAATTGTTTCAACTAATCTATAGAGTAAGATTAATTCAAATATAATTTAAACAATAGATGCATGTGTTAAAAATATACGTTTATTACCTAAATTAAATAGTAACATTCTCTCTAAAAAGCATTAGAGAGGACTAATATAATTTATCAAAAGCATGAAATCATCTAAATTTGGATATTAGTGTTTTTTTTTTTATATAGGAATGAAACTTCAAAAAATTAGATTCTAATGAATTTTACAATGATTGTTTTGATAACGAATTTTACAATGATTGTTTTGTTTTTTAAGTGGGACCCAGACCACAGACTTGTCATGGGCCCAAAAATTTGTTTCGGCGGTCCTGGTATATATAGATATCCTACCCAAGCTTTCAGTAGCAGTTAATCTCTTGCTTGAAAATATATAGCTAGATATTTTATTCTTATCATAGTGTTTTAAATATATATTGTTCACTTTCGTAAATCTTGATAAAATCAAATACCTGTACTTCCTAAAATTGTTATTTCAGTTCTTAAATACATATCAATTTTGAATATTAGCTTTTTCACGCTCCGGAAGAGCATCTTACCTTCTAGTATAAAATATATATGCTTAATTACTTAAAAAATAAGGATTTTTGGAGATATGCTTATTCTAAAATGCTAGGCATATCTAGTTCTAAGATATTTATATCTCATTGTTTGAAGATTTATTCATAAGTTAAAGAAAATATAATAGAGTCTCCTTAATCCGACACATATGGTTCCGGAGCTTGTCGGATTATTGGATATTAAATGAAAAAAATAGAATTACACCAACAAATGTTATTAAGACTTTCCTGTCACTGCTCTTACTGTTCAAATCTTTCACAAACCCCTCTTAAGACTTTCCTGTCACTGCTCTTGCTGTTCAAATCTTTCACAAACCTCTCAATTTTATTTTTTTAATGTCATAAATGGTGGTTCGTCCAATACCATAAAACGAAGCCAAATCACTTAACTTTTCTCCCAAGTCAAGTTTCTTAATTATTTCTGCCTTTTCGACTACAGTTAATGTCTTGTGTTTTCGTTTTTCACTTTTTCCGATTTGTGTATATTATGTAAAGATAAATAAAAAACGCTGTTATAGTAAAAAAACTATTTTACAGTAAACTTAAAAAATTAGTCAGATTATAATGCCTGCACAACGAACAAATAGCGACTGACAATTTTGCTTACGTCAGTTTCTCTCTTTTTCTCCCACATAGACAAGATATGAAAATTGACCTGGGCAACGCGACAAAAATTGACCTGGGCAAATTTGTGACATGAAAATTTCACCTGGACAGCGTGACGGTTCGCAAAGTGTCGGACTACTGGAAGTGTCGGACTACAGAGACTCAACTGTATGTAACAAAGTACCTGATGAAAACGTATCAAAGCAGAAAATAAAAATTTATTTTTAATAAGTGGGAGTCACCAGGGTTGCAACGTTGATATTGTTTGAACAGTTTCTAATTTATAATTTTTTCATTGTTAATGATCGGAAATTATGAAATTCATCTGCTGACCACATCTGTAATTTGATACATTCATAAAATAGTTTTAAAAATTCCTAGCAGGACTGTTTTCGTTTTATTCAGGACAAGTGTCTATTTTTATTGATAAGCTGTTGGAAGGATATATATTTAATTTTATCAAAGAAAATTCTTCAATTATTTCTTCAAAAGTGTCAAATTTTTAATCAGAGTTCAACATATGCTGCATAGGGTTCTATATATATGTTTTCTATAAGTTAAACCGAAAATAAACTTTTAAAAAAGGTAATGAAATTCAAAATGAAAAATTCTTCGCAAAATTTGTAAAACGCTGTTTTAAAAAGATGTTTTTCATATAACAAATAGTGTTGTAAGACAAAATATGAATAAAAATTTTATTTTCAAAAAATAAAAGTGCAAAATTTTTATTTCATTTTTTTGAAAATAAAAGTTTTTTTTTTGTAAATATTTCTCATTTTGAATTCCATTATATTTTTAGTTTACTTTCCGAAGGAAATAGAGACTTATAAGATTGGGCTAATGTCTGTGTGTAAGATTATTTTTGTTCCCCACTAATAACTTTTGAACTAATTAGCAGATTTTCATGAAATTTGGTAAGGATGTTCTGCCATTAAAGGACACCTAGACGCCACATCCTTTAATCCTATTGACTCGACTAATCTTGCAAGATAGAATTTCATTTTTATTACAATTTTAGTTTATATTATTGCAAATAGATGGAGCTAAGTGTTAGCAGTGTAGAGGTAATATATGACTTATCTAATTTCTTAACACAACACTTATTTTATTTTATTATGCTTCACTGACATCATAATCTCCTTATGATGGTATAATAACGTAACAATGGATGACGTCACAAACCAGAACTATTTTGTGACGCCACTATGCTGTAACCATATGTAAAATCGTAATGATGTTATAATCTTGACAACGTGATGTCATCGTGACATCTGTGCTGGTTAAATTAGCATTAAAATTGGACACACAAACCAATGGATTCCAAATGCTAAATTGAAAAATAAATGACATCTTCAGAAAGTAAGTAGTTTTCGTTCTTTCTCGAACTTCTTGTTATTAAAATTAAATCAAATTACTAGATTTTTTGTATTAATTTTAAATTAAAATATGAAATTTATTGTTATAATGTTTTCTTTCAAATAAACCATAAGAGAAATCCTAAATATAATTTCTTATTTGTCTTCATAAATAGAGAAATCAAAAATTTAACTTTTTTTATGATCATTTAACAGTTAATTCTACAACATATAATACAGCATATGAATTATTTTTTCAATGACAATTTACACTATATAATTGCATTCAAATTATTGATTAAAGATCAGAGAAGAAATATCAATCCTTCTTGTTATACTGTTAAACAAATAAACTATTGCTACAATTATTCACATAAATTTTAAATGAAAAATTTATATTTCAGTAAGTGGAATATTGTTCTTTATACATCTTAATTATGCAAATATCATATTGAGTTTAAATATTATAGATTTAAAATGTGCATTATTTCCTCTCGGTGCTAATCACATAAAAAACTACAGGCGATTATAAAAAGTACAAAATATACACATTGTAGTCTGACTCCATACATATTCTTTCTCATATCTCGAAAATTAAATTTTTTTTTTTAAATAAATAATAATACTTTTGAGCCTTTGGGAAAATACATAAACAGCATGCCAAAATTCATCAAAATCAAAAATTATGCAGCAACCACTTTGTTTAAATTTGGCTGATTTTATATGGAATGACCCAGCTATCACAGGCTGGCTAACATCCATGTTGGTGTCAACCGGAAGGTTGAAGGATAGTGGTAAATGATTCAACCCGGACTTATTATTCTGTATCTGGCGGCGGCCACTTATAGCGCCCATTACAGGCTGGCCAGCACCCATGATGAGGTCAACTGGATGGTTGAAGGATGGAATTCAATGAGCCGGGCTCGGTCCCCTCTTAAGAAACTGGAGGTGTGGGACCCGTATTTGAACCCGGATCCTCTAGGGTGGTAAGCCAAAGCTTTACCATGCTGCCATCCTGCCGACGTTCATAATTTAAATCAGTGTTTCTCAGACTATGGAGGCTGCGTGGTAAAGCTGTGGCTTGCCACCTTGAAGGCCGGGTTCAAATCCGGATCCCACACATCCAGTTTTTCAGGAAGGATTCGGGCCGGCCCGTTGAATCCCATTCTTCAACCATCCGATTGACACCATCATGAGTGTTGGCCAGCCTGTGATGAGTTTTATAAGTGCCTGCTGCCAGATGAATATCTTGTGAGGATATGGCAGTTTAACCAAAACTAATCTAACCTCAGCCTATGGATCACAATCCAATATTGAGTCGCATTAAATTTTAATGGGTTGCAAAAGTTAGCTCAAATAATGTCGATTATTTGTAAAATTATAAATATTTGGGTGGCAGAAAAATTTTGAGAAACGCTGATCTAAACCGTAACCAGATAATTAAGATTTGCATGCATTCTTCTCTCAAAATTAATATTTGCATGTATTCAATTCACGTATAATAATTGAACTATTTATTTTTGGAGTTTAAATTTTATTTTCTAAACTTATAGTATTAGTTACTAGTCTTGAAATAAAGAATTATAGTTTAATTGAAATTTTTATTCTAATATTTAAAATCTGTAATTTGTTTCAAACTATATTGTATAGTATTGAATAAAATACTACAGAATTTCAGTTTTACAATACTTTTTCAGGGCTGTATATATTTTATTTATAAATAAACTTAAAAATTATCTATTTCATTTTCAATATCAGTATCAGGTTCTTCAGGATTTTCTATTTCAATATCAGGTTCATCAGGATTTTCGATCTTAGTGTCAGGTTCTCCAGGATTTTCTATTTCATTATCAGGTTCTTCCGGATTTCCTATTTCATTATCAGGTTCTTCCGTATTTTCTGTTTCAGTATCAGGTTTCTCAGTTGGTTTTATAACTTCAGGTTGAGTTACAATAGGTTCGGTTGTTGTTTGAGGTATTTCAGTAGTTGTTTTCGATTTTCTACATCTGGGAGCTTTATCAAGGAGTGACTAATTAAATAAAAAAACAAATAAAATGACTAAAATAATTATCTTTTATTCATTTTTAAAATATTTTTAGCAGAGAATGATCTATTTAAAAAACAAATGAAGGGTTTGGTGCAAGAACCAGTTAAGTCACAAAAAGCACATTTCGAGAAAAATGAATATGTATTTGGACTTACCTGGTTTTTGCACCAAATATATAAAATTTGACATACGACTTGTAAAAGAGGACGTAAATAACATGACAACAAAATATAAACCAAAATTGAATCATAAGTTATCACTGTGTTTTTATATATGATTCATACAATAACTCATTTTCAACCAAAAGTGGACTTAACTGGTTTTTGCACCAAACCCTTCAATTATTATTTTTTATATATTTTTAATATACGATGTTTGTTTATACGTTTTTGTTTTGTTTAAATATAATCTATGCTATAATTAACTAATTATATCATTTTTATTGCTACCATTAATATATATAATCTCATATTAATAAATATTATAATATACTGTAATATACTGTATATAATATAATAATATACTATATATACAGTAATATATCCGATGATCTCTAGCATTAAAAATCAATACAAAATAAAGTAATATTTAACTAACTTCTCCTAGTCGACATTCGAAACCTTCTGGACACATACAGCTAATTTTAAACATTTCATTTTCTTTGTTATGTATTTTGGCTAATAGGTTACAACTGTTTCCTAAAAATTCAATGAAATATTTCAATATATACCTATAAATTTAAATAATTATTAAAATATTATTTAATTATAATCAATACCTCCTTTAGGTCTTCGTTTGCAATTTCCTTTATCAAGAAGAATATGAACACAACATTCGTGATCGTAACATTCTTCTTGTGAGGTGCAAAATGTGGCCTATAAATTTTAGTAAAAATGAATAGTTAAAATATATAATATATAAATTTCAAATCATTTATTTATTTCGCATTCTTCTTGTGAGGTGCAAAATGTGGCCTATAAATTTTAGTAAAAATGAATAGTTAAACTATATAATATATAAATTTCAAATCATTTATTTATTTCAGTTAATTATATTATTAAAATTATTCGTACTTGAACGGTGACAAAAAATCCAAATGAAAAAATTATAAAATACTTTAGCATCTTGAATTATTTTACAAGCGATATGTTCGCATAGATTGCAAATTACTTATACAGTATATATATAGTAATGCATACATTTATCTTTTTTATTTTCACATTTGTGAATTTTCTGATAGTTTATCTTGTTTTTAATGTTATCATTTTTTTTTTAATTTGGCTTTCATTCAATAAAAAAAAAACTTTAATTAGTGCAATCGATGTGATCAGGCATTCTTTTTATTAATCTTTTATTTAATAGATCAATTTAAAAAATCATAAATAATTTGTAAATAAATTCCATCACCGTTGCAATGCTTAATTGCAAATCGGCCTATTCACTCAATTCTCGACCCAGAATTGGCGGCAGGCGGCGCTCGACTTCCGTGGCTCATACATTTTCAGTCTAAGATTGACATCATAAGAAAAGTCCGGGCAAAGTCGACGGCAGTAGGAGGTCCGAACTCTGGAGAGGCATCCCAAAACGTCTCCAACTCTCAAACATAAAAGGTGCTGTACCCACCCAGCCCACCTGACATGTTCCCAATCCTGGTTGCAAGCATGACCAAACATCTGATTCTGGAGTACAGCACTGTCAAAACATGTAAAGGATATTTTTTTTGCTTTAAAAGAAAAGAAAGAAGTTGTTGAAAAGAAGAATTTACGAAAAGAAAATAGTTTACTACCTGGAGGTGGGCGGCCATGTTGGAAGAAGTAAAGTAATCTCGCAACCGAATTCATATGAAAAAATGAAAACAACGTATTTTGAAATAATTTGTTTTATTAATATTCCTTTAATTATTCAAGTACAGAATACAAGTTTGTTGAAGTCCTTAAGTGTCGTATTTTGTGTTCATCGAGAAAAGAAAAGTAAATATGTAAATAAGCAGGACTGTATAAATATCTTCAACTATGGATGTTCAACGAGATGTTCTGGTAGTGTTGGTCGTCGTCTGCTGTTGTGGTTGTTCTATGTGTATGTGGCTGTCAACGTGGTGTTAAGTCTTGAACTATCGTCCTTAGTCCTGGCTACATGTGTTCATAGGCTGTGAACTTTGTCTTGTGTCATCAGTATAACCATCAGACTGTAAATGTTGTTTTGCATTGTTGGTAGAAGTATGTTGTTGTTTACCAGAATTGCTTCAATTTTGCTAATATTATATTCATAATTTTTAAGTTGCTTACTAATAAAAGTTATAGTTCTATGGATGCTATTTATTTGTTTTTGGTTGGCTCATACATTTTCAGTCTAAGATTGACATCATAAGAAAAGTCCGGGCAAAGTCGACAGCAGTAGGAGGTCCGAACTCTGGAGAGGCATCCCAAAACGTCTCAAACTCTCAAACATAAAAGGTGCTGTACCCACCCAGCCCACCTGGCATGTTACCTACAATATATCATTTTATTGAATTGTTTATTTCGCCAAAAATATCAAATATCAAAAGTTTCTATCGTTTCTGAATCTCACTAAAAATATTTAACAGTCTAAATGATGATAAATCAGAATCAAAACAAGCAATAGAAAGTTTTCTGTAACTGATAAGAGTAAAAAGCTGATTATCATACATGCAATTGCGAGGAGCACAAATCTGATATTCAAAATCAGCTGCAAAATCATCATTCCATATTTACTAAATGATGAAAACTATTAGAAAATGCATAAATTGGCAATCAGAAATATTGGGCATCACTAAATTTCCAGTTTTAATATTAACTGATGATTCATATAGTAGTATTTATTTATTTTAAATTGGCAATCAGAAATATTGGGCATCACTAAATTTCCAGTTTTAATATTAACTGATATTAACATTACTATATGATGATTCATATAGTAGTGTTTATTTATTAAAAAAAGATCAATTTACATTTTTCCAATCTGATTTGCAAAGTTCCTGATAAATTCATATTTTTTAATGCATTTAAATATGAACATTCACACATTACTGCTTATTTTAAAGTTCCTGATAAATTCATATTTTTTAATGCATTTAAATATGAACATTCACACATTACATTTTTAAAATAATAGAATTGAGAAGAAATATGATGGATCACACAAAGGCATGATGGGAATGTGGTATGACTGAATTGGCAGATCTTATCATCTTATGAAAAATTTTCCAATTTTTTTACTGCTTCAATATAAACCAACCCTGCTCTTCAAATCCTTTTTTCTTTCCCATTTAACTTTTTCAGCTTATACACAATTCATAATGTTATCAGAGTGTGATGTCACACTGATAACATTCTGGAGTGTCATCCATTATTACATTATATGGATGGATTTTTTTAATATCAATAATTATTATGTCATAATGATGCCATACATTAACAACATTTGTGACATCATTCATTGTTATGTTGTGCTAGTGTCATGCTTGTGAGACTGTGCTATCATCTCTACTTCATACTTTATGATGTCAGCAATAGTGTCAGAACAACAGCTGAAGGATTTAAACACACATTTTAAATTATGATTCCAAAATGTTCCATCCCTGGGGCAATTTTGACCCAGAGTATCCATGTTACTTGCAGAGAGTCACTTTACAAAGTTTGTTGCTGATAGATCAAACATTGTGGGAATCTAAGTGGAACAAAAAGATAGAAAGATTGACTCTAATATGCCCCATCCCCTGAGTTGATTTTGATTTTGGATATTCTATGTTATGTGCAGAGTCATGAAAAGTCATCCTACCAAGTTTGGTTCTGATCAATCAAATAGTGTGGGAACCTATGTGGAACAGAAAGAGACAAACATTGAATTTTATATATACATAGATTACTATTTATTCATTTTTTTTTTTTAAACAAATTTTATTCTAAAAACAATTATAATTCACTTATTTTTATATTGTTTTCACAAAATGAAGATAAATGAATTAAGAAAGATACCTTAATTACCTTAGATTTTTCTTAAATTTTAAGAAAAATTTAAGGTGTAATTAAGAAAGAATAAAAAATAATAATTAAGAGCTTTTAAAATTACAAAGTTCAGTTTCTATTAACAATTTAAAAATTTTGTATATACTGAATTAGAAATACAACAAATAAATTTAATTGAATCATTTGAGTATTAATTAATTCACTTCATCTTGGATTATAAAGAATATGCTATTTAAAATCATCTTACGGTTTTCTGTTAAAATTATATTAAACTAAATTATTCTAAATTGTGTGTTTTCAGTTTCTATTAACAATTTAAAAATTTTGTATATACTGAATTAGAAATACAACAAATAGATTTAATTGAATCATTTGAGTATTAATTAATTCACTTCATCTATTTGTACTGTTTTTTTAGAAAACTGTTCGAATTTTTTAAGTTAATTTTAAACCAATTTTGGAACGCATCTGTTGTAAGAACAAAGGTTACCATAGCAACTCTTGTATTCCTTCTATTCCGTTGTATTTCAGAAAGAGACAAACATTGAATTTTATATATACATAGATTACTATTTATTCATTTTTTTATTGAAAACAAATTTTATTCTAAAAACAGTTATAATTCACTTATTTTTATATTGTTTTCACAAAATGAAGATAAATGAATTAAGAAAGATACCTTAATTACCTTAGATTTTTCTTAAATTTTAAGAAAAATTTAAGGTGTAATTAAGAAAGAATAAAAAATAATAATTAAGAGCTTTTAAAATTACAAAGTTCAGTTTCTATTAACAATTTAAAAATTTTGTATATACTGAATTAGAAATACAACAAATAGATTTAATTGAATCATTTGAGTATTAATTAATTCACTTCATCTTGGATTATAAAGAATATGCTATTTAAAATCATCTTACGGTTTTCTGTTAAAATTATATTAAACTAAATTATTCTAAATTGTGTGTATATATATTGGGTTGTTCGATAATTAATGTCGTTTTTTTTCATATTTTTCAAAGTGAATTTATTTATATTAACAACAAACATTAATCAATGATATATTGACCATTTTGTTGGATGATCTTTTGCCATCTTCCGGTAAGTTGGAAAATTCCATGTTCGAAGAAGCCTTGATTTTTAGAAGCAAAGAAGTGGTCCAACTCATTTTTAACAGCCTGATCGGAATCGAAAGTTTTACCATTCAAATGGTTTTGAAGGGAGCGAAACAAATGGTAATCTGATGGTGCTAAGTCAGGGCTGTAGGGTGGATGTGGCATCAGTTCCCAATTGAGCTCTGTTAATTTCTGACGGGTTATCAAAGAGGTGTGGGGTCTGGCGTTATCATGATGGAACATCACACCTTTGCGATTGGCCAGTTCGGGGCGTTTTTTCTTGATTTCTTCATTCAATTTCGATAGTTGACGACAGTAGACATTCGAATCAATAGTTTGGTTTCTTGGAAGCAGCTCAAAGTAGACTATACCCTTGTAATCCCACCACACAGAAAGCATAATCTTCTTTTGGTGAATATTGGCTTTGGATGTCGATTGTGGGGGCTCATTTTGCTTGGTCCATGATCGTTTTCGTACTACGTTATCATAAACAATCCATTTTTCATCACCCGTTATGATTCTTTTTAGAAATGGGTCGTTTTGGTTACGATTCAGCAAAGAGTCGCATATGTTAATGCGTTTGGTGAGGTGGATTTCCTTTAATTCGTGAGGAACCCAAACATCCAGTTTGTTTATGTAACCAAGCTGTTGTAAGTGCAAGTAAACTGTTGAATTCGATATGTCGAGTTTCTCTGCTATCTCTCGAGTTGTCATACGCCGGTTAGTTTCGATTAACGCCTTTATTTTGTCGTCATCAGTAGTGGTTGGACGACCAGTATGTGGTGCATCTTGCACATTAAAATTTCCAGAGCGAAAGCGAGCAAACCAACGCTGACACTGGCGTTCAGTAAGGCAGTCCTCACCATAAACTTCACATAATTTCTTCCGAGCTTGCACCGCATTTTTGCCCTTTCGGAAGTAAAACAATAAAATATGCCGATAATGCTCTCTTTGATTGTCCATTTTCAACTTAATTTTAACCAACTTGTTTTTTACTAATGACACTCAGTTTTTGACTGAAGATAGTCTCAAGTCTAATCTTTAAAACAGTTTATAATAATGTAGGCCATGCAATCACTACTACATGAAATATGCAGTTCACGCCACCTATGAAAAAAAAACGACATTAATTATCGAACAACCTAATATATATATGTGTGTGTGTGTTTCTTATATAAGTTGTGTAATGTATAATTAAATTTTAATCTGATAAATACAATACAGTAAGTTTTATTTACAAGGGGGATTCAGACATTCAGGTCACTGATTTTTTGAAATTGCGCATACTTGTAGTAGTCCTCTAGGACAATATAATATGAGAGCAATAAAGTGCACAACTCAAGCATTGTCGAGAAAATCGCACTAGAAGTTTCATATTGAGTTCATATATTCTAAAATTTAATTAAACTTTCGAATGTCTCAGTAGCGTAGTGGTTGGAGATTTGCTTTTATAATTGTGATAACCCTTTCGACCGTAAGGGAATGTTTATTTTTTTTTAAGAGGAGCGTTAAAGGCTAAGTTGTAAATTATAATTGATTCATGTACTAACTGAATAATAATTTTCAAATTACACCCAAAATTTGTTTTAATGAAAATTATACTTCTATATCTTATAAAGATTTAATTATGTTCATAGTTTAATTTAAGGACAGTGCCATTGCAGAGCCCTGTAGTCTATAATGAGAGCAACCGTTTATATAATAGCAACTCACCCAACACCACCTAGATAGAAAGCCTTCGCACGAAATTTTAACGTCATCGTGACGTCATCATTAGTAGTCAATCCGTTTGAAGATTATTTCCTTTATATATTATACACCATAGAATTAAAGTATAATCATCTTCGTAATTAAGTTTCGTATTTTTAAATGAAAAAAAGAATATAATTATTAAGTATTTGTATCTAAAAAATATTATAAGCAATATCTTATTATTTTTAAAATGACAATGTAATCAAGTAGATTATTTTTATCATAATTATTTTACATCATTAATTTGATATTTTATATTTTAAAAAATCTTTTAAATAATGAATTCTGAAGAGCTGGAGAAAATGGATATTGTACTACATGGTTCCCGGCACGAAAGTTGGAGGAAAGGACTCTTGCGTATTTGAGAAAATGTTATTCAACCAATCAGAAACGGTCAGGAAACAGAGCATTACTTATTCCAGATACTTACTTTAGTGAAATCGCAGACGACATAGGCTTATCATTTGCAATATGATAAAAAGTTAATTTATACTTAGCTATACTTTACAAATATAGATTGTCGAACATAAGAATGCCAAAACAGAACAAATTTAAATGTTAATAAATAATTTTAATTCAAATAAAAACAAAGATATCTTGGATTTTTCAGTTTAAAATATTACTAACAAGTAAATCTGTTTGCGTTTAGAATTTTTTCCGGATTAGAATTATTAACAAGAAAAAAAAAATTCTTTTCTAATTACACAACAAATTATAGCCGAGCTCGTGGTCAGGAAATGCGAACAAGAAGTCTCCTCTGCATTACATAATAATGTTAGATTCTTTAGCAGGTATGTGGATGATTTATTTTTTATTTATAATGGCTCATATAATGTAGATTTTATTCTTGATTTGTTCAATAATCAGCCTCTTGGATTGTGCATTAGTTTAGAGCAGCACTCTGCTAATAATGTACACTTCTTGGATGTTAACATCACTATATCGAATAAGAACTTCCACACCTCGGTTTTTAGAAAACCTACCTACACGCCAGCATTCATCCCAAAATGGTCGAACGACCCATTCAAATATAAAATTGCGGCTATCCGTTCTCTTTTATGCCGACTACACACACATTGTTCAGACGATGCGAGTAAGCAGGCTGAATATTCTATTATACTTGAACAAGCTGTTTTACACGGCTATGATAAATCTTTAGTTTCTAATATTAATAAGTCTATTATTAATAGTATGCGTATAGATAATGAAACTCCCAAGGGCTTACAACATTCTTCTCTGACTTATTTGCATCCTGTTCCTTATCATAAAGCATTACAGCCTATATGCAATGAGTTAAAAAGTTATAATAAATCTCTACCGTTTACAAGATTAAGCACTGTTTTTCATAATTTAAAAAATACCAAACCACCACTTCCGACATCAAAAAGAGCAGGCATATATGTAATTCCGATCTATAACAAAGACCGCAACAGACAGGAAGTGTATGTAGGTAGTACTACCAGGTCGCTCTGCACCCGTTTGAAAGAACATCGTAATGATATAAAAAATGCTACGTTTTCTACGGCCCTCGCAAAACATTTTTACGAGTACGACCTGGATATAAATTGGGATCAAGCGCGCATAGTTCGCCACTTAGATAAGGCGGAAGATATCAAAGTCGCTGAGGCCCTTGTCATTGCTACCTATAAGAAAAAAGCTTATGTTATCAATGACAACCTCCCTACCACCGTACCAGCACAATGGTTCCTATAATACTAATCTAGTTCCATCCTTTGTAACTGGGTCTACTGTTATTTATATTTATTTTTATGTATTATTATTCTTAATGTTGTAAAGCTTGTTAATTTTATTTTATTTTTAATGTTTATTTAATTAATATTTTATTTTAACATTCTAACATTTGTATATTTAAACTTTAAATTTGTTCTGTTTTGGCATTCTTATGTTCGACAATCTATATTTGTAAAGTATAGCTGATGAGGACTTAATAAAGTCGAAAGCGCTACTAAATTTTTGTGTAAATTTTCCACTTTTAATCAGTGCTAGAATGAACATTATTATTATATTGACAAGTTCATAATTATTTTTCAATAAATCAAAATTATAAATGAATTTGCCTTTAAAATAATATATTGGGTTATCTGGAAAGTTCATGCCGATTTTGAAGGAAAATTGAAACGAAGGAGATTTAAATTTTAGTATACATTTATTAAATTATATAAATGCCATTCTGTTCTACAACCTTTCTTCATCTCTCAGGCAACTTGAAAATTCCATCCTTCCAGAATTTCTCAGGTTTATCAGCGAGAAACTTTTCTACGTGATTTTTTATCTCGACCAAAGAGTTGAAGTTTTTTCCATTAAGGAAATTTTGTAATGATCGAAATAGATGGAAATCAGAGGGCGCAATGTCTGGTGAATATGGTGGATGGGGTAGAACATCCCAACTGAACTCGAACAACTTTTGTCGAGTTATCAAAGACACATGAGGCCGCGCATTGTCCTGATGAAACACGACGCCTTTCCGATTCGCTATTTCTGGATGTTTTTGTTCAATTGTTGTCTTTAATTCGCCTAATTGGGAACAATACTTCTGTGAATTTATTGTCTCATTGTTTGGTAAAAGCTCATAATACAGGATCCCTTTTCAATCCCACCAGATACAGAGCATGACCTTCTTTGGATGAAGACCAGCTTTTGGGGTGGCTAAAGGTAGTTCATTCCGCTTTCCCAAAGATCTTTTTCGCTCAACATTATTATAAATGATCCATTTTTCATCTCCTGTCACTACTTGCTTCAAAAATGGTGTCTCCTCTGTGCGTTTATAGAGCGAGTTGCAAATGGAAATGCGATCCATCAGATTTTTCTCCGTTAAATCATGGGGAATCCATACATCAAAACAGTTGATGTAGCCAAGCTTCACAAAATGCTCGTGGATGCTGGATTTAGACATATTTAACATTTCTGCTAATTGACGTGTTGTATAGAGTGGGTTATTCTCGATCAGTGTTTTAATCTGATCTTCATCTGTAGTGGAGGGTCTACCTGGACATTCTTGATCTTTAAGGTTGAAATCACCAACTTTAAACCTAGCAAACCACTTCTGCACAGTTCTTTCAGCTACCTCACCTTCGCCATAAACAGCGCACATCTTGTTTGCCGCTTGTGTGGCATTTTTCCCTTTCTGGTAAAAGAAAAGCATTAAATGCTTAAAATGCACTTTGTTTTCCTCCATATTCAAAGGCGTATAAAACTGATAAAAATTAACGTATCGTAACCAAATTTTTTTCAAAATATGCCTGAAGTATTGTTTTTTACAATATATGCGCATATCATTTGTTTTCAATCGTTCTGATTTGTTCAGACCTGTCCTTATGCCACCTACCAAAAATAGGCATGAACTTTCCGGACAACCCACTAATATTTCTAGTACAGTAATTATACAGTTTTTAATAAAAATATATTATCATAGCACAGTATTGATTAAATTTTCAATAAGTTATTTTCATATATAGAATAAATCATTATTCTGTATGTGTGTATATCCCCAACCAATAACTTTGAATTAATTAGTGTATATTTTCATGAAATTTGATAGAGATATTTTGCCATTAAAAATAACCTCAACACTACATTCTTTAACCTTCTAGTTTCAATCTTTTAAAAATGATAAGACATTCAAACGTATAAAATAATCTTTTAATATGTCCTGCTTATTCTACTAAGGAACAATGCCTTAATGAACAACCAATCATAATTGGACAATTATTTTGAAAAATATTTCAGCAACTGAAAAAATTTAGGAATTGCCAACAAAAGTGGATATTTTCATGTAATCAGCACAAAAAAATCGATTTGCAATAGCTGGATTAATGATATTAGGATTAAACTTTATAACCTCTGTTTTATTTGTGTTATCATCACTTTGTTTTGTGCACGATAGACCATTGGTGGTTATGATGCTAGGGCTGAGAAAACCCTCTCTTTCCTACATCTATATCACTTTGTTTTGACACACATACAGTAAGAGCCTGTTTAATGCAGGGGATACATTCCAACAAAATCAATCGCTAAACGAAACAGTGTTAAATGTGGTTATCTTAACAGGTAAATAATGGAGATAGGTGAAACAGGACAGTGAATTAAAAATATTTGTATTATTTTTTAATTTTATTTTGTAACATTTATTTATTATTATTATTATTGTGTTACATTAATTATAGACATATTTTATTGCTAAGTCAATTTGTATTCATAAATCATTTATGAAAATCAAGGATATTCAAGTAAATAATTTATGTTTGTGATGAGGGAGTTTCTTCCTCATTTGATACTTTTTGTTTTTTCATTAATTAAGAAATTATCTAATATCGTTTGTCTTTTCCTCTTTCGTTCAGAAAGCAATTGTCGATAGCCAGACATCGCAACCCATGACACTTTATCTTGCCTTTGAACTTCTATTAAAATTTGGATCATTTTGTATAAACTGATAGATAATTTCCATAATAGTGGCTAAACTTGTTTTGAGAAAATCCGTTTAAAGTTCCTTTTGCACTTCATTTTCAGAAACGCAAACTTCCTTGTCTTTGTGCGATTTCATATTTATATGAGTATGACAGTTTGAAAAACTGCGCCAAAGTGAATCAAAACAAAAAATATTGAATTTGGAAAAAATTGCATTATATCAAAACAGCGTTAAACAGGGTCTTACTGTACATGTCATTGGCATACAGGCATGATTTTAGGTCATAATGTCTACACTTGACAAAGGCATTCAAGGAATTAATTCTACTATATTTCCATGTACCATCTATCTAACATCACATACTGCTACTTATCCATGACATCATCTATCATAATATCATATATTGTTAAATTGCAATGATATGTGATATCAATTTTTGGAATCTTTAACTCATCCCAAAATCATTGTATCCAAATATTAATAATAATCCAATCATAAATCTTTTACAGCATTTCAAAGGCAAACAAAAATCTAAGGATTAAACACTCATTTTCAATGCAACTCTGAAAAACCCAACTTATAGGCTAATTTTGATCTTGTTTGGCACTGTCATAATCATAGTGGTTGTAAACAATCTAGCAGAAAATCTCCTTAAAAAATGAGGATGATTAACACACAAAGACTGCAGGATACATGGACACACAGAAACATTATCCTTTATTATTACATATTTCATAAGTTAAAAATTTATATGAAATTATATGAATTTATTTTATATTTATATATAATATTTTATTAAAAATATTATTGGATATTATCCTCAAATTTCCTAAAATTATTATACAATTAATAATTTATTTTTATAATTAGCCTATTTAATTTTCATGTATAAAAGTTTAATATTAGTTATTTAACATCCTTTATATATTATTTTTGAAAGAAAATGTTTCTTTTTTTAAAAAAAATTTAATCTATCTTAAATAGCTGACCGAACATGTCTACCAAACTATTTTCGATGTAGTTCTGGACGTTGTATTCCACTTTCATGGAAATGTGATGGTGATCATGATTGTACTGATAAAGATGATGAACCTGCATCTTGCAATTATACTACTTGTCAAACAACATATTTTAAATGCAAGAATAACCGTTGTATTCCTGGACAGTGGCATTGCGATTTTGATAATGATTGTGAAGATAATTCAGATGAAGAAAATTGCGGTATTTAGTTTATTATTCTTATATTTCAATTTTATATTTTTAAAATTTCAAAGCATTTTTTATATTCTTTTATATAAAAATTTCATAAATGATAGATGATAGAAAAAATTTTATTTGGATAATTTTTAATTTTAAAATTGGATAATTTTACAAATATTTATATACAACAGATCCCTATTTAACATTGTATCAGTTAACATCATTATGCTATTTATTATATTGCTAACTAAAAGTAAATTAGTTAATTAAAAAATTAAAAATTTTAAGATAGCAAAACAAATTAAAGTCCTGTTTTCTTACATTTCTCTTCATAATGGAAAGAAAATGAGATAAAAATCTATAATTATTGAAAACTAGGCAATCATATTTTATATAAGACTAACTTATGTATATAATATAGTCTGTGAACAATATATTAATTAAACTATATAGCACACATGATATTTGGTAGATTGGCCAGTGGAATTGCTTTGGTTTTCCAATCAGAGGACATGGGATCAAATTAGGAATCCATCTTTTGGAAATTTATATACTATATCAATGGAGATTTTGATTTCACTTAATGTTATTTCAGTTAAAAATCACTATTTTCAGAAACCTAATCTCGATATTAAATAAGTATCTACTGTACTTGTGTATAAGCTGATATCTATATAAATCTATATAAGCTGACTTCCTCCTTCAGAGTTAAGAATCTATAAAAATTTGAAACTTTTATATGAACTGACTCAAAATTCTAATAATCAGAATAATATGATATTCATCAAAATAAATGCATAATTTTTTTTATAATTTTAAAAACTTTTCATATCCACTTCATTATTGGACTAAAACAAACTTAGACAAAAAAATCACATCAAACATTATTGTGTGACTATATAACATCAAAGTATTATGATGCAATGCAGATAAAAAGCTGAATGAAGAACAGGACACATTCATGTTATACTGTATTTTCCAACAATAAAATTTTATTGCAGTATTGGTTCAACAGAAAATATAAAAAAAATATTAAACATGACTATAAACAACTGAGTTCCGCTGCTTCTACTGATAAAAGAAATCACAACAAGCACTTGAAGCAGGATAAAAAACTAATTTATTATTAGATATATATAATATGCACTACATATACTAATAATACAATCTAATAATAAATTAGTGTTTCCGGAAAGAGATTGTATTATTAGTATATGTAGTGCATATTATATATATCTAATAATAAATTAGTTTTTTATCCTGCTTCAAGTGCTTGTTGTGATTTCTTTTAAATATTAAACATTTCTGAATATCAGTAAAAGATATTTAATAAAATTTAAGTGATGAAAATCAGAGAGAAAATACCCAATGGAATTTTTTTGCAACTAATGAAAATGGGAACAAACCAGTACACTTACCAGAAGTACAAATCTGATATTCGAAATTAGCTGCAAAGTAATATTTCAATATTTGTTAAATGATCAGATCTGTCAGAGAATGTGTAAATTAGTGATCAGAAATATTAGAAATAACTATTTCCATTTAATAATAATTGATGATAGCAGCAATTTTTTACTCATTAAAAAAACAACAAATTTATTTATTAAAAAAAAGTACAGATTTCTGCTCATTTTTGTAATGTGCTTGATAAATTAATAAATTTGAAAGTATTTAAATATCAATATATTAATTTATTCATACACATATATTTTTAAAAATGAAATAAAAAAAGATATTTGTTTAGGAATAAATATAGTAGGTCTCACTGCTATCAAATAATATACTATTAGTATGAAGAGTATACAATATAATTGTTTTATATATTTTAATCCTATTTTTGCAATATCCAATATTTAAATACATACAAAAATATTAATTTATGAACAGTCATACATATCCACATATTCTTAATAGCAGAATCAATAAAATAATGATATTTATTAGGAACGTGGCAGCACATAGAGCTAATGCAAAGGAGAAATGAGAAGTACTGTGACTAACCAGAAAATCTTACAATCTAATGAAAAATTTTCTCTTTTTCTTAACTAACTCATATAATTCAATATCCATCATTTAAAAAATATTTTAATTTATAAAATTTTTTGGCTTATACATGAATACATTCAGTAATTACTTTATTTTTTAATTTAAAAATTAAAATGTGAATTTTAAAATATTTATGTATTATTTTTAGAATGCAAATGTATTTTAATTTTTGAAAATTAGATTTCTTTAGAATTAAATATTTGATTATTAGTAATTTTAATATTGCTGATTTTTAATGTTTATAGTTCCTCGTAATTGTTCTGAAAGTGAATTTAGATGTGATAATGGACGATGTATAAAAGCTTCATGGAGATGCAATGGTGAATTCAATTGTGAAGATCGTACTGATGAAGCAAACTGTAGTAAGTGAATTTCGAATATTTTTCTTCTAAAAGTAAGAGTATATTTTAAATTATGAGGAAAAATAATTTATTATTTTATTAATTCTTGGCATGTGAATTTACATTAAATGCATTTTGTATTCAATAGAATTTCATGATTTTGAAAAATATTTCTCACAATATGTTTTATAATGCCATTTTTTTTTTTAATTCATTATTATAATATTTTGATATTTATGTTTCATCTAAAAACATGACTCTCCTATATATTGTCAATTCATAGGTTTGATTATTATTTTTCAAAAATGGTTTTCCTAAATAACTTCATTGTTAATGAGAAAAAAATAAAATAATTTTATGATTAAATGGTTAAGAATATAATTTTATGAAATTTAATTTTTTTCTTCACATTTGGGATCTTATATAGATTTATTCACTAATTTTCTGGCATCTTTAATTCAGTGAGGAAATGGAATATAACATAGTAAAATAGTCCTATATAATGCAATAGATAAATTAGATATTTTCATTCACTAATTAAAATATCACATAAAATATTTTTTCCAATTTTTTTTTATATTTGTAAACTAATTATTTAATTAAAAAAATTAGATTTAATATAAAAAAATCTAATATAAATAGGAAAAATTAAAACAAGCAGTTTCAGAAACATTAAAATTGCCTACTTTCTGAAAGTGTCTTTATTGTCAAATAATTAAAATTAAAAATTAAAATTTCATCAAAATAATCTTCAAAGGCTATATGTGCAATGGAGTAAAAACAGTTTTTCCAGTAATGGATAGCATAAATAGAGGAATTCAGATTGATTTTATGCTTTAGCAATGTACATTCTGTAATTGCAAGATATAAATCTGTGACAAGCTATCACAAACCTATTTGGATTTTAATTTAATAAAAAAAAATTTATTTAGCATTTGGAATCCATTGGTTTTTTGTATCCAGTTTTAACATTAACAAGCATAAATATCACAATGACGTCATTATAGAAATGCAATATCATAGTAATTTCACTCATTATGATGTCATAAACTATCGGTATTTTTTGGCATTATTTATTATTATATCATTATGACATCACATCACAGTTCTTATACGGTTTACAGAAAAGTTGCTCCCCTGCATTTCGCCTCCCACAATTCGCCCACTACATTTTGCCCTGAGCATGTTTCGCCCCCTGCATATTTCACCCCTAAAAGCAACCCCTCACATTTTGTCTCCCACATTTTGCCCCCTGTAGATAATGAGTACAATACAAAATTGCAAATATAGTCAACTTTCGATATCTTGAATTTTTATTGAAATCCCAGCCCCTTTAGTGGAGATTCGATGTTAATACCGATAAAGGGACACCCAGCCCCTTTAGTGGAGATTCGATGTTAATGGTTTGCGATTGTTTAATTTGTAAACTTAATTAATTAGAAGGGAAATTTCGCTTAATTTTCATTTAAATTTTTTGATAATTTTACAATTAATTATGTTTTTTATTGTCTTTCTAAAGATGTAAAAAATTTTTCTGAATTTCATTTCTTTCATAACTTTTTGCTCATTATATGAGATTGGAGAAATCATGATCTTCTATATGAAATCTTAGCCATCCAACGAAATGTTTGACATTTTTTGATAGTGTCAAGTCATGAATAAAATAAGGTACAAATGAAGAAAATTAGATAATATTTTTAAAAAAATTATGGATAAAAACTCAGTACAGTGTGTAAGTAGTTCAGTCAAATAAATTTATATTTTATTATTTAAACTTTGTTTGAGAATTTATTCAATTTTATAAGTTTCTAATATTGAACCAATAATATCACATCATACCTGTTATAATTATTTTTGTAATGTGTACGGGATGATGTCTTTAAAGTGTTTAAAATTAATAAATATGAGTGTGCGAGGCAAAAGGTTAATTATAATGTAGTTAAATGATAAAAAGTTAAGAATTTGGAGTAATTTATCACTAATTTTACGTTTTTTTATGAAGTCTGGCACTCCACAAAAAGTATATTCAGTTAGTAGTTCTTTAATATGTTCAATATTATGATTTTTTTTTAAATTAAACATTAATCTATACCGTATGTAATCGATATGCTTCATTATATAATATGTCTGCAATCGATTTATAGATGAATTAATATATATAAGAATAACGATTGATTGGGATAACATAAAGCTGGTTGTTAGAGAGGAAGACCCAAGAAAAGGAAGAATTGCAGAGACTGTAACCATTTTTAATTGTAAGGATAAGGAGTAGTAGTAGTAGTAGAATAGGGAGGGGCCTATTTCAGCCCAAGCACCGCGACCAACATTGGTCTATTGTACGCCCCCAATCAATTCATCCCAGAAGAAGGTTGAGTTGTGCACTTTATTGCTCACACATTATATTGTCCTAGGGGACTATTACAAGTATACAAAATTTCAAAAAAATCAGTGACCCAAATGTATGAACCTCCCCTTGTTAGACACTCATGGAATGAATATCTAGTTAATTGCAAAATTCAGACTTTTTTTATATTGAAGAAAATTAAGAGAAAAATTTCATGTAAAGTAGAATCTCTGTATATCTGATACAAGATATTTCCTGATTTATATATACATATTTTTTAAAAAGTTTTAAATATTATATAAAGTAATTTTTTGCTCATCACTCTGTACTTATAAAAGGATGATTACTATATTTCATTAATGAAATATAGTAATCAAGACAAACTTTAAAAGAAATCACATTAGATGTTATTTCTTTATAATATGTAATGTTAGTTCTTTTAAAGTGATTAAAAAAATCAATGTATTTAAAAAAAATAAATTGATTTTTTTAATATTATTGATCTTATATATATAACAATATATTGTTATATATATAAGATCTATTATAATATCCAATATATAACAATATATTATTGATCTTATAAAATTTCCAATTTTTTATCTTAATGTAACAATAACACAGTAAAATATTTGAAAATTATTTTATTCAAAAACAAGTACAGAAATATTAAAAAGATCCAAATATAGAAATGTAATAAATGATCAATCAAATGAGCCAATATCCAAAGCTTGAGAATATGCCATGGATAGTAATATACAAGTATTTTTCTACAGGCATAATAGCTTACGGTCTAATGCTAAATTATAAAAAGTTGAATGTAATGTTTGTTAATAAATTTTATTGTTTGTAATTATAGATTTTGTATGTAAGAAGCATGTTACTATTCGTAAAAATCTTAGCCTTTCCCTTATAATCCTTTTTGTCTTCAAACGCAACTTATTGTTACATTTTCTAAATATTACATAATGTTTTTTAAAATTTTGTTTTATAGAAAGTTTATTCTGCATGTGCATTAATGTTCTAAAAAAATTTGTATTCTTATGATTTGTTAGTGAACTGAAGATTGTTATTGTATTGAATAAAATAGTTTTTTAAATATTTTACTGTGTTATTAGTGCTGTCTTTTTATATAAACTTTGATTATAAGCAGTTGTCTGAATTATTTTAAATGTACAATATTTTTACATTTATTTAATTCAGTTTTATAATTTTAAGACTCATAAGAATGGAATTAATAAAAGTAAATTTAAGCAGCATAATTCTTGGTATGCTATTGAAATGCACTTGAAGCAATCACATGAAGATAGAAAGACTGCCTTATCTGCAGTAGCAAGCTTTCAAATTATATAAGTCAAGCAAATTCAAGACATTCAAATTTCATATAAAATTAAAAATTTTTTATTTTAATTGGAATAATAAAATAAATATTTTTATGGAATAATTTTTGGGATAAAAAATACAAATTGCATGAACGTATTGGTTAATTGAATACTCGATACCAAGATAAATTTTTATAGAATATTATAAAAACATTAAGTAATATAAAATTTTTATATACAGGTATTCTTCAAATATAATTTAAATTTTGTTAAATAACTTGAAATTCAGTTTATTCTTATATTGAATGCAAATGTATTGAACACACACAAGCACACTATATTGCATGATATACATTAATAATTGAACCAATTATAAATTGTTTTTTCAGAAAATTGAATATAAACTCTCAATTTAAGATTTTTGATGGAAGTTCTATTAGCTTGATATACTGTGATCATATGTTAAATAATTGAATATTTTACAATATATTTGTTACTAAATCATTTCACCATTGTAGTCTAAAATATTTTGTTTTTGAAATCTTCTAAAATTTTAAAAACAAAATGGCATGTTTTTATATACAAAAGTTCATCACTTAAATGTCATAATATGAGAAACACTTGTATAAAAATACTATAAATAAAAATAAAATTTTAACAAGATAATTATATAATTAAACTTATTTTATAGTGTCCAAAATGTCATATATGTATTGAAAAAAATGGAGGATGTAATCATATGGTAAGCTTTTTGAAATATTTAAGTTGTAAATTAATGAATATAATGCAAGTATAATTTAAAATTGTTAATTTTTTGGAAAAACTTATTACAAATAAATTTCTTGCTGATACTAATTACATTTTTATAAAGTTAATCATTAATTTTATAATCAAGTAATAAATTATGACTTAATCCAATTTAAATAAAACCTTAAATTATTATGTAATATTTCAATGCAATTAATGAAAAATGAAGGAAATTTTTGGTTTATATTTTAAAAATTTTCTAATTTCATCAAAAAAATAAAAAAATTTTATATAATTTTCTTTTATAGCAATGTTATAATTGTAGACATGATTTTTGTTGGATGTGCTTAGGAGGTAAGAAACATTTTTATTTGAATAATGAAGCTCATTATTTTATATTTCTTCTACTGCATTCACTTACATATAATTTTCCCCTTTTTCATATTTTTGTACCCAGAAATATAAGGAAGAAGTTGTGAATTTTATTATAAATTTAGAAAAATAAAATAATAATACCATATTAACCTAAATATATAAGGTAAGGTTTCTTAAAACAAAAATGAATAAAACGTAAAGGGTTACCTTATATTTGAAATTATAATATGTATTGGATTATAAGCATTTCCTGGTTTGGTACAAAATTGAAACCCTAGTTCTTTATATAAACTGAATTTTGAGTAACTTAAGAAATTTAACATTTTTGAATATTTAAAATCAAAAATTCATGAGGCTGAATATAGAATGCCCATGATTACAACATTTATTCATTTTATACTTAGTAACATTATTTTGTTTCATGATTAAAAGAAAGCAAATGCTACATGGAACGTTATGCATATTGATTTTGTTCAATAGATAATGTCAAAATACCTTTAAAATTTCTGGTATTTTAATCTCAACAGAAACATTATTAATAAAGTAAATTAAAAAAAATGAATGAAGTCAAAATGTACAAAAGTTTTGTCATTACTGACAGAAACAGAAAGTTAGATTATATACAGAAATCACTGAACTTAATTAAAGAAAAATATTTCAAAGAGGAGGATGTGTAAACAGACATTGTTTTATAGTCAATTTTGATGGAAATACATGTGAATCATATGTAAAAATAAATATTAAGCAGTTTTTCTGCAATTTAGAGATATCAGAGAATTATTCCTCTAAAATCTAAATACATGTGAATCATATGTAAAAATAAATATTAAGCAGTTTTTCTGCAATTTAGAGAGATTTTAGAGGAATAATTCTCTGATATAATTTTGAGTGATGTCTCATTAGATAGTAGCGATTCAAAACATTAAAACACATTTTCTTGAGCCATTTGATGCACAGAATGAAATTTAGTTAAACAATTTTAGATATATTTTACAACAGTGATTTTAAATAATCATTTGAAAGTTTAATGGCTGTAATGATATTGCCAATAATAAAAATCTTACTTAAATTTTTTTTTATATTTTAGTCAGTTTTATATTTAAAGATTAATAAAATATCAAATGTAGCCAAAGATAAAGCACTTAAGTATGATTGTCAAGAATAGTAATATCATATGAACAAGTAAAAATATTAAAATTTGTATTTTTAATATTTGTAAGTTTGTATACACTCCTGCATCATTTGTGGGACAAGTAGTCCCATATATGATGCTGTTCTGTAGTTCTTTTTTCTAAAGTTTTTATCAGAGGTTTGCCATAATAATTATTATTATACATTTGGAAAATTTGGTCCTGCTCTATGCATGTTTCAATAAAATCATTTTTTATATTTTTCAATAAAGATTTAATTGAATTTATAAAATCTTAATATAAAAAGTTATTAAAACCAAAGTTTTGACATCTAATTCATATTATCTGGCAGAAAACATTTTTCTGTATTTGACTATGAATTAAATTTATAAAAGATTATAAGATTGCATTTAAGAACAGTTGCTTCCAACATAAAATTTTAAATATTTTTGATATTTTTAGATTGGAGAACACATGGGAGTGAATATTATGAATGTAGTAGATATAAAGAAAATCCCAATATAGCTAATGAATCTGCTCATGCTCAAGCAAGAGAAGCCTTGAAAAAATATCTATTCTATTTTGAAAGAGTAATTTAAATTTTTTTTTCCATTTGTTTTTAAATTTGATTTTAGTGATTTAGAGTTGATTTAAGCTATCTTAATTTTTATTACAGGCATTTCTTGAGTTACGAACATAATTCATATGTAAATTTTAGTTTGTAACTCCAATACTACTGTTATTTGGCACCAAAATATACTGAAAAAACTTTATATACTATATTTTGTAATTTATTTCACAATTGGACCAATTAGAAATTTATTATTTCACAGATTTAACAAATGATTCTGATTATAAAGCAAAGATTTTTTTTATAATCACTGCTATCCTTAATTACTGCCATAATATGTTAACTAAATATGTAATTTATATAATAATGTTTACTTGAGTATTCTGCTATCATTTTGTTGAAGTTTTTGAAATTTTTGTGAAATTCGAAAACGAAATTTCATATTTGTAAGTACAAATGTTCGTAACTAGAGAAACACCTGTATATAATTTATAGAAATTGATACTAATTATAAAAATAAAATATAAAATAATGCCTAAAATTGTGGATTATAATAATAATAATAATAATAATTTCCTATGATTAGTTAAAGCTATAGCTGATAACATTTTAATCAGTTTTAATTAGCAATCAAATCATATATGGCCAATTCATTAATATTATAATTATTAGAATTAATGATAATATGGGCAGTTAAACCAATTTAATTTTAAAAGAACTTAAATGTGCAAATATCAAAAACCCTTGAATTTAATGATGTTAATAATTAGAAATACTTCATACTATGGTTTAATGCAATTTATGAATAAATGATTATTTAATAATATAATAATAATCAATTTTATTTATCCTGTAAAAGGTCTCTTGTAATGCTTAGCAATGCTATTATATATAAATAAAAAACTTTTTAAATATTAATCAAATGTATTTTATAGGAAAATATAAAATATTTGTTTTTTACTTTGTAGTGAATTTTTAATTTTCATTTGATATAATGCCAAAATAAATTTTTCCTAGCATATTTTTAATGCTAATGTTGTTGTTGGAAATATCTGAAAGTACCATAAATTATCACCATATATTTAAAATTCTTATAATCAAAAATATTTTATAGAAAACTTCAGATATGTTTAATTCATTCTATTTTTCATACATATAATAGAAAAATAATATATATATTTTATAACCACAACTAAAATGTCCCATGATTAGTTGTCATAATTATAATTACTCTTTAATAAAAAGAAACAATAGTAAATTATTTGCAGTAAACAGAAAGAGGTTATCATCATTTCACCCACCTTCTCTATTTTGGCATGAGCATATATTATAAAGTAATTTTTTGTTGCTTAGTAAATATTGTTTCTCAATTTAAAAAGTTTTTAAGGGGAATCAATTTCAAAAGATTTTTTTTTATATGCCAAAGATCAAGCTTATTTGCAAAAAGTTTGAGCTTTTATCATCTGTTAACTTGCAAGAAAATCAGCTTTTCAAATTTTATGTGAATTGAATGTTTTTGAAAGAATTCTATTTTTTGATTGAAGATAACTGAACAGAATGGATGGAAATATTATTATTCCATAAAATTCTTTAATTTCAAAAGATTTTTTTTTATATGCCAAAGATCAAGCTTATTTGCAAAAAGTTTGAGCTTTTATCATCTGTTAACTTGCAAGAAAATCAGCTTTTCAAATTTTATGTGAATAGAATTCTTTCAAAAACATTCAATTTTTTGATTGAAGATAACTGAACAGAATGGATGGAAATATTATTATTCCATAAAATTCTTTAATCTGTGGAATTGCTTGTTTTTATATTTATGACATACTATATATTTACCAAATATTATATGGTACAATTTAGAAACAGTTTGATTAATATTGCTTTATTACATTTAATTTATTTTGCCATTGCTTTGGAATGATAAGTTTATTGCTTCTGAAATTTTTTACTGTGGTATCTATTCTTAGTGCTGTGGTTGTTATGCTGAGATATTATTCCTACTATAACTTAATGCATTTATTTTTCTATATTATTTTGAATAAATATTTGGAAAGTCTTGTCATTACAGGAGTTAAAAATCAGAAATTAGCTTTAGCTACTATGTGGATATTTTGATTATTATTTACAAACCAATTTTCTAAATTAATTATTTTTATAATGCTTCATACTTTACTGTATGAAGTGTTATAAAAAAAATATATTGTAAATTTTTCAATATTTAAACAATTAAAATATTAGGTAATTTTATTAATAGATAAATGCTTTATTAAACTTTTTCCTATTGGCTAGCCAAATAATTTTTAACTTGAATTTGGCCTTCAACAAAAATTTTGGCTATGCCTAAATTCAGAAACTTACATTCATACGAGTGATATTTGAGCAAATGAGTTAAGTAAGTAAAAATTGAGCAAATAGTAATCAGACAAAAATAGGATTTGAGAAACACACATTTTTTATATATAATCAAGCATATATTAAAATTTATTTTCAGTTCTTGAGAATGCATTAATTATGATTGCAATTAGAAAATTTAATCCAAATAAAAATAGTCATAAGAAACTTTGATCCAAAAAGTTCTTGAGAATGCATTAATTATGATTGCAATTAGAAAATTTAATCCAAATAAAAATAGTTATAAGAAACTTTGTTCCTTAAATTACTCTCTCATTTATTCCAGATTTTTTATAATATATACAAAGTTCTTTCTTTTTAGCTAAAACAAAAAATATTGCAGGCTGTTTCTGAATTACAAGAAAAATATACTGAGTGAAACAGATAAAGCTATAGCGCAGAGTTTTTTTCCTAATTTTATCATTTATCATGTGTATGTGTGGTTTATGTGCTTATTAGGTTAGTAAATTAATGAGCCAGGCTGAACTCAAACTTCAGCCTGGCCCAGGTGGCTTCAGGTGTGGGACACTGAATTGAATCATGATCCTCCAAGATCGTAAGCATTTGCCTTACTATGCAGCCATCTGGCTGATTTATGTCTCATTCTTCAGTATAACTGTACAATTGTTACATTTTTGAGACATGCTAGTACTGTGTAGGGCATGCTCTGCTATACATATATTTCAATTTATGTAAGGTTTTGCCAAACATTCCACTTATGTAAGTCAGGGATTTTCTGTACATAATAATAATAATTAATAATATAAAATTTTAATCATCAGTGATTTATGTTTTCAGTGGGAAAACCATGCTAAAAGCCTTAGACTTGAAGAACAAACTCTAGAAAAAATCAAAAATAGAATTAATGAAAAAGTAATGAGTAATCAAGGTACCTGGATTGATTGGCAATATTTATTGGATGGTGCTGATCTTCTTGCAAAGGTATTTATTATTCTCATAAATTAAATTTGGTAAAATATTTTCAATATATATCATTGCAGAAAGAAAATTTGACATAGAATTATTTTATGACATAATATTTTAAAAACATTTTAGGTCAATAAATGTAACAAATATAGGAAACTTTAAAAATATGTATGTACATATTGATATATTAATATATTCATAACAACAATATTAATGGCTTTATTATGAATGCTTTTATTTTCTATTTCATGAAATACTTTATTCTGTTCACATTATCACCAGTATTGCTAAATAGCATATTAATTAGTTTGATAATGTCTTTTATGATTTTTATAATTTTCACATCAAAATTTTTTTATTTTGAAAATAAAATGTTCCATTTACAACAAGAATCATCAAAATTAATACTTTATTTTTAGAATTGCATTCATATATTTTAATTTTTCTTAAATAAAAATCATTTTTCTGGAAGTATGTCTTAGCACTGATATAGAAACAACATACTATACTTCTTTTTTGACATAATTATGATTTTTTTGTCAACAGTAATAACTGTTTTAATTACAAAATAAATATATAGTTTTATAATAAACAAAAGATATTTGTATATTGAAGATGGAATATATTACAATTGTTAATCTATTGCTGGAATAGTAATTATTTTTAAAATAAGAAACAGTTACAAGAATTGAAGGGAAAAGAAAATTTATATTTTACTATATTTTTACAGCTCTGTAAGCAGGAGTATTACAACTTTCTATTCGGTTAATCTGAAGTGCTTTCAGCATATTCATAGTCCCCTTCAGAGGTACAAACTTTTAACTAGTTATAGAACATTGAATATAGAACATATAATAATACTCTTGCTTGCAGAGCTGAAAAATATCATATTAGCAAAAAGCAGTGTACTGGAATTTTATAATGTAATTTATATTTTTTTAGATAAAAGAATCTCCTTTCTGAAGTGCTTTCAGCATATTCATAGTCCCCTTCAGAGGTACAAACTTTTAACTAGTTATTATATGTTCTATATTCAATGTTCTATAATACTCTTGCTTGCAGAGCTGAAAAATATCATATTAGCAAAAAGCAGTGTACTGGAATTTTATAATGTAATTTATATTTTTTTAGATAAAAGAATCTCCTTTAAAGAAGAAAAACCAAGCACTATGCAGAAATAAAACCTTTATTTCTTAAAGAAACATTTTCGACCATTCCCCACATTAGCTGAAGAAGACCAGTGGGAATGGTCAAAAACGTTCCTTTAGAAAATAAAGGTTTTATTTCTGCATAGTGCTTGGTTTTTCTTTTTTTACTCGGATTAGTTGCAGAATGTCTACAACTTTAGGAATACTCGTTTAATATTTTTGTAATAATAAAATATTTACTTATAAAGGTTGGTTTTTCTTTTTTTACTCGGATTAGTTGCAGAATGTCTACAACTTTAGGAATACTCCTTTAATATTTTTGTAATAATAACTTTATAAGTAAATATTTTGTCTTCTAAAATATAAATTGATTTCTGCAGATGACAATAACATAATAAATGCTGCTACTTTTCCTAGAAATTTCTGTAGTGTGTCCCCTTAAAATATATATACAGATACAATATGTATTTATGTATACTTTAGGTGAAAATATATATATATATAAAGGTATATAACATAATAAATGCTGCTACTTTTCCTAGAAATTTCTGTAGTGTGTCCCCTTAAAATGTATATACAGATACAATATGTATATATATATATAATATATATATAAAGGTACAGTAAGACCCATTTAACACGGGGATATGTTTCAACAAAACCAAATGATACAGCATTAAACGAGGTCATCTTAACACACAAATAATGGGGATAGATGAAACAGAACAGTGAATAAAAAATATATTTATTTATTTATTTTTTTTTAATTTTGTAATATGTATTATTATTACTGTATTACATTAATTATAAACATTTTTATTGCTAATATCGATTTTTTTTTTAATTTTGTAATATGTATTATTATTACTGTATTACATTAATTATAAACATTTTTATTGTTAATATCGATTTGTATTTGTAAATCATTCATGAAAATCAAAAATATTTGAGTAAATAATTTATGTTTTTGATGAGAAAGATTCTTCTTCATTTGACCCATTTGTGTTTTTGTTAATAATTCATCTAATGTCGTTTGCCTTTTCCTCTTTCGTTCAGCCAGCATTTGTCGATAGCCAGATATCTCAACCCATGACACTTTGTCTTGCCTTTGAACTTTAAACAAAATAATTTAAATTTTGATAGAAGTGATTTACAATTTCTGTAATAGAGGCTAAATCTGTTGCAAGTTCCTTTTGCTCCTCATCTTCAGAAATGCTAACTTACTCGTCTTCGTGCAATTTTGGATTTATGTGAGTATAACAGTTTGAAACACCATGCCAAAGTGAATAAAAGAAAAAATATTGAATTCGAAAAAAACCATGTTATATCAAAACAACGTTAAATGGAGCAGCATTAAGCAGGGTCTTACTGTATGTGTGTGCGTGCGCACGCGCAAAAAATATTGAATTCGAAAAAAACCATGTTATATCAAAACAACGTTAAATGGAGCAGCAATAAGCAGGGTCTTACTGTGTGCGTGTGCGGGCGGGCGTGTGTGTGTGTGTGTGTGTGCATGTGCGTGTGCGTGTGTGTGTGTGTGTGCGTGTGCGTGTGCGTGTGTGCGTGTGCGTGTGTGCACTTGAACCTCTCTAAGTGGATTGGCTTCAGACTGACAAGGGAATATCCACTTAACCAGTGTCAATAAATTAGCATGCATATATAGCATAGAAAAGATCATTTCTATAATCTATGAAAAGATTTTTATTATTTATAAATAAATATAGTACATGCATTAAAAATATATATTTCAAAAATCTGTTTGTTATGGATATAATCGGTAACTGATTTTTGAGTTAAATTTTTTTTTGAATATGTTTGAATCTAATTTATAATTTGTTATGGATATAATCGGTAACTGATTTTTGAGTTAAATTTTTTTTTGAATATGTTTTATAAATTAGATTCAAAGGTTTTGTATGAAATGCTGTATCCAGTGCTTTCACAGTGTCCATTAATGAAGGTTGTGGTTCCTATTCAGTCATTTCTTCATTTTCTTCTGTTTCTTCAAAATCAGAGTTTGATGGAGGAAGCAGAGGTTCTTTCCCATCTACTTCTAAATCCTCATCGATAGCAATGTAGCTTTCAAAATCCAATTTCAGGTCATTAGGAATAAGTCTATCATCTGCTGTCACACAGTAACAGTCCACTTCCATTATTGTTTGAAATTGTACATAACCCTGGCATAAATGTTATTTAATGTTAAAAATCCTGATTCACTTAACCAATATTATCCACTTATATAGACTCCTTAAACATTAAACCTTATAGAATCAAAACGGGATTATGAGAATTTGATTCACTTAACTGGATTATCCACTTATCCAGGATCTACTATATATATTGAAAAGATTATATAATATCTATTGCTGGATTTCAAATATTCTTATTGCTGATGAAATCTACTCTTTTGAATATTTCAACTATTATATCTAAAATTTGTACATAAAAGGATTTATAGTACTACTGTTATTTTAGATTTTGGAATCAAAACGGGATTATGAGAATTTGATTCACTTAACTGGATTATCCACTTATCCAGGACTACTTAGAGAGGTTCGACTATATATATTGAAAAGATTATATACTATCTATTGCTGGATTTCAAATATTCTTATTGCTGATGAAATCTACTCTTTTGAATATTTCAACTATTATATCTGAAATTTGTACATAAAAGGATTTACAGTACTACTATTTTTTTAGATTTGGTTTGAAATATTTAAAGAAGAGATTAAAAAGTTTATTAAATAAATTTCAAAATAAAATGTAGCTTCTCTTTCTATCTGTAGATGTTGATAATATATTAAATTTTTCTTAATTTGTCTACTATTTATTTATATATTTAACAAAAAAAAAAGTTGTGTGTGTTGTACCATTCATTGAAAAAAATACAGGTGATCATATTTCCTAATACTTTTGCTTACTGTAAGATAATTCTAAGTATTTATTAGTTAGTTAGCATAAAAATTCAAATTATGAAATTAAATATATAAATGTATATAAAACAACTATTTTATTATTATTTGCTACATCTGCTGAAATGCATATATCACAGATATTTGATACTTTAATAATAATTTTGATTTTAAAAACTTGAAATTTATATTTAAAATGATATATTTTTGTTTAGTGTCGTTATACCTTGCAGTACACGTATCCATATGCTTATTACATGGAAATAGGTCCACGTAAAGAATTGGTAAGTTGCTTAAAAAATTTTAAATATTTTCATCTATTAATATAATTTAATATATGTATAATTCTGCAATTAAAAGGAGAATTCTATATATTAAAAAGTTCACCATACAACTCTTGATTTATCGATATCATTTGAAGGATAAATTTCACTCTTTGAATCAGTTTTCAGGAATAAACTGTTTGTAAATTAAATTTTTAATTTTTATTAATTTCAATGTAAAATATTAATACTCATTTAAGTTTTTTAGGATCCAAAAATAACTTATTTGTTAAAAATATAAGAGAATTGCTCAAATAAAAATAATGGTTTATTATAGATAACATAAAACTACAGTATTTTATCAATCTAGAATACAGATATTTCTCCTACAACACAGTTTCGCTCTAATACAGTTTGAAAATTGCGAAAACCTTCATATAACATGGTTTTTATTAATACATTTATAAAATTGCATTTACTCTCCTACAACACAAAACATTTTCATTAATTTTTGCTAAAATTAGTCATAATTGCAAATCATTGGGAACTAATTTGCTAAAATTAGTCATAAATGCAATATCAATAATTTGCTGCAAGAGGAACAATATACAGTCTATTTTTGATTTTGATTTGAAATTGAGTATTTTGTGTTCCAAATGTTCAATTCTTAGAGTAATGTGAAAAAGAAGAAAAATTTTTTATTCATAAATTTTTTTGGAGGTATATGTTAAGGAACATTGTTTGCAGTAAGTTAGATTACTGTTTTTTTATGCATTTAAAGTTCAGAAAGTGAAGTTGATGTTGTTAAAGAAAAAAAATGTTCTCATTTTAACAAAACTTACATTTACTCTCCTACAACACAAAACATTTTCATTAATTTTTGCTAAAATTAGTCATAAATGCAATTTCAATAATTTGCTGCAAGAGGAACAATATACAGTCTATTTTTGATTTTGATTTGAAATTGAGTATTTTGTGTTCCAAATGTTCAATTCTTAGAGTAATGTGAAAAAGAAGAAAAATTTTTTATTCATAAATTTTTTTGGAGGTATATGTTAAGGAACATTGTTTGCAGTAAGTTAGATTACTGTTTTTTTATGCATTTAAAGTTCAGAAAGTGAAGTTGATGTTGTTAAAGAAAAAAAATGTTCTCATTTTAACAAAACAGGGATATAATTATTAAATGAATTTATATAGGCTATATACTTTTTCTTTCATTTTGTTTCATGTTGCTAAATTTCTTATGTGGAATTAAAGAAAGTTATTTGTTTTAATTGGTTTTGGAATGTAACTCTCCTTTTTGTATTTGACTCTAGATCTCGTATAACACAGTTTCACACAACACCTTGTTTTTTAGGAACTTATCTACTGCGTTATAAGAATCATATATGTACATTCAAATGCTAATTTTGTGATCACATTTTTGGAGCATTTGTTTACATTTTTCATAAAAATTTACAGCTTAATGAAACTATAATACACAAGTATTGTGGGAATATAAGTTAAACATTAGAATGGAAATGTGTCTTGAATCAAAATTTTTATAGAAAACAACTTTATTTGAGCTAAAACATAAAAATCAGCAAGAAAATATGGAAGCTGTCTTAAAGATAAATAAAAGAATTTATTTACAAAACAAGCAGAAATTTTGTTAGGTAACTTTATAATAGGTTTTCTGATAGAATTTCTACCATTTTATAATAGTTCATAACACTGCATTAATATATTTATTTAAAAAAAATATGCTGAAAGTCCAAAATAAAGATTATCAGATAATCTTCTATTGTTAATAATTAACAATTTCATCTAGTGTAGTTTAATTCAGGATTTACATTCTCTTCAAATTGCCAAATAAGTAGATGTGGTTTTAGTATTACCATCACTTTATTCTGAAAAATAATCAATCATATAATTCCTGCCTTTACAAATTAATTCACTATTGTAGTGGATTCATAAACCAAGATTCAATTTCCCATAGATATGATGTTAAAATCAAAAATTCCACTTTCAGCACTGCAGTTTGACCACACCAAAATCAATGTTTTTTTAACCTGTTGCTATGCCACAACAGTTAATAAATTGTATAAGATTTTGATGATTATTTTACCTTTTTGCATATTAATTAGCCAGCTTGTTCATACAATCATTTTTTAAGTTTTTTGTTCTCTTTCTAACAATATCAGAAGTTTTTGTTCAATATATGAGATTACTGAAAAAGTGATTTTTTATATAAAGATTTAGTCATTCAAATAAAAGCTATTTGAATGGCTAAATCTTCATATAAAAAATCAATGAAATAATTGCTATTTTTGGATAGTAGTTAGTCTTCTGAACATGAAAATTGGACTATATTTTCAATAAACCAATTAATATTTTAATAATCAAAATTTGCATATTATGACATATCTTTCTTCAAAATTTAAAAATGATGATAATAACTAATGATTATTAATTAATAGATTAGATAGATTTTTTGATATAAAAAAAATATATATATATAAACAAATCAAAAGCATAATAGGTATAATAATCTTTACTTTGCTCTAATTGGACTTCCCTGAAGATAGTTAGAAGGCTTGGCAGGAAAGGAATCTTTAATATTTTCTTATTTTTTGACAAAACTACATCCTATTTTAATAACATCAAAAGTTAGCTTAATTCTATCCATAATATTTTCTTAGGGTTTTATAGTTTATTTTGCAAAAAAATCTCAACATGTAATCTAGAATATAGAGAAAGGGAAGAAAAAGTTTTTCTGAAAAATATTCAGTATTATAAATTTTGATCAGAAATTCATTATGCTGCTTTTTCGAAAACTTGAAACACCACTGCAATTGTAAAATTCTATTGTTTATTTCTGCCATGAAAGGCATATATTGTCAATAGCCACTGGCAGTAATTGACCTTGAATGGCATATACCATTAATAGCATGCAAAGACTTAAGGAAATGAAATCATAAAAATTCTTTAATGTCATATTAAAGTTATTTTTATCATATATTTATATAAAACCTTATCTAATTTTTATTAATTTCATTTAAGATACTATTCATTTTATAATGCAGTGGTTTAATCTTTTCGAAGTCACGGAACACTTTTGATTATAAAGAAAATTTGTGGAACACTATATCACTAAGATAAATTAGTAAAATTTAGTAAAATATGCATATGCTGTATTTTACTAAAAATTATACATTACGTATTAAGTAACAGTAAAAAAAACATTAATTAAAAAAAAAAACATGTATTCTTAAAATTATAAGTAATTTTTAAATCAAGTTTAATGTGATGCCTAAGCTAATTGTCTTTGCAGATTTGAGTAATGTCAGGCCTAATATGTGATAAAGCTACCCTCATTTCTTCATCAATATTCCTAAGTCTTTTGACTTTTTTAGTTTTTATGTTTATTAATGTTGAAAAGCCTAGCAAAATCTTAAGTACTTTTGTGGTTAAGCCTATTAAATAGTTTATTCGAAAATGCAAGTTGAATCTTGTCTACATTATAAAATGTGTACTGCGCAGTATGCTAAAGTCATTCAAGTAGGCCTTGCTTTCATAATTTCGCAGAACACTTGTAACACGTTCGCAGAACATTGGTGTTCTGGGGAACATTCAAGTAGGCCTTGCTTTCATAATTTTGCAGAACACTTGTAACATGTTCGCAGAACATTGGTGTTCTGGGGAACACTGGTTAAGAACCACTGGTGTAATGACTAGAACCTGCTACTTCAGCTTCTCAAAGTTTTGCTACAATCTCAGTCATACTGTATTGAATAGATATGTATGTGGTTTTGAAATGGCTTTTTATGAATTTATTTATTGCAATTAATATTCATACTTGGAATTCTGGGAACTCATACTGTATTGAATAGATATGTATGTGGTTTTGAAATGGCTTTTTATGAATTTATTTATTGGAATTCTGGGAACTCTTATTATACAAATAATTCTTGGTTTATAAATATTGCTCCCATAAGACTTTCATTTTTAGAAATGAAAAATTATTCAACTCTTCAGTTCCACTTTGGTTTCAAAATTGAAATTGTGCATATAAATTGTAATAATAAAATTTCCATGTTGTAGGTATGATTCTTCTCCTAATTTACTTGTTCTACAAAAAAGCCTTTGAAATTGTGCATATAAATTGTAATAATAAAATTTCCATGTTGTAGGTATGATTCTTCTTCTAATTTACTTGTTGCAATGATTTTAAAGAATATAATGCCTTTATTGAAAATCAATGGAGGCTATTTTTGGAGCACTTTCATTCATTCAGTGCATCATGAATCTGCAACTGTTAAGCTAAGTAGATATCCTCCAAAATTATTTGGCCAAAGTGTAGAAATTCATATGGATGATACCAGTTGTACTCTACCATATATATCAATCTTCTCTATTGATGAATTGAGGACTGATATCTGCAGCACAAGTTCGGTGGGGATAACCAATGTTGTAATTATTTAATATTGAAATAAAAATAATGAATTATGTATTGTATGTCAATAACAAAATCCAAAAATGCCTCATTAATATGATGACGAAACAACAAGCAGATAGTTTTCACATGATTTCACAGCTGGTAATAATTTGCTTAGAATCGCTCTCTCTCTCTCTCTCTCTCTCTATTCCAGTTGATACTAGTGTTGAACATCAAACATTGATATTTTTTCTGTTTGTGGTAGAACTGACATTTATTAAGTAATATTACAATTATATTTTTATAATTAGTGATGATTTTAGTTAATTTTCTAGTTTTGCATTAGGAAAATCAAACAAATCCATCTGGCAATGTGATTTACTACTTAGGTTTCTCATGTGAGACACTTTTGAATATTAACTAAATGACAAAAAAAAAGAAACCAAAAGTGTTTATCAATTCCAAAGTATTTATATCATTGTAGTTCAGTAATTATGCCTCCAAAAAGTTTTTTGTGGCAAACATTTTGCTAAAAATAAATGTAACCACAAATTTAAGGTGTCATTTTGAAAGCAAACATCCATAAGGATATCAAGTATCATATTTCATAACCCTTCGGACCCCTAGGGAATGTTTATTTTTTTTTAAAGAGGAGCGGATAAGGTTAAGGTGTCATTTTGAAAGCAAACATCCATAAGATCTTGGAGTTCAGAAAGAAGAAAAATGTTATCAAGACACTGACAAAGCATCATCATCACAATTTCTCCCAGCAAAACAAACAAAATTTCAAAGTATTTATATCATTGTAGTTCAGTAATTATGCCTCCAAAAAGTTTTTTGTGGTAAACATTTTGCTAAAAATAAATGTAACCACAAATTTAAGGTATATTTTTTGTGCATAGCACAAATTTAACCTTTTCCGCTCCAATGCCTTGGTAACCAAGACGGTGTCATTTTGAAAGCAAACATCCATAAGGTCTTGGAGTTCAGAAAGAAGAAAAATGTTATCAAGACACTGACAAAGCATCATCATCACAATTTCTCCCAGCAAAACAAAAATTTCTGAGGTGTTCAAATCAGCAGAAAATAAGGTAAATCAAGCTCTTAAATTTATGGTGTGTAAAGACAATAAGCCATTGAGAATTGTGAAGGTTTTCATCATTTTGTAAAAACAATAGCATCTTGGTTGAGAAGGAATTTTAATACAAACAATTAAAAGACTAATACAAAAGTTCATACAGCACTGATAGCAAGGGAAGAACCAACTTTAATGTCATATAACATTTTCCGACCCTAATACGGTCCCTCCTCAGTACATGCTTCTTAAAAGACAAACTGTTAATTATCGAACATAATTTTAGAACAGAACATAAATATATTTCGGTTACATATCATTCTATCTTTTCAAATAATAGAACAAAGTATTACATATTTAAAAATTTAAAATATTTATCCATTTATATATTGATGTTTATTATCATTCTATCTTTTCAAATAATAGAACAAAGTATTACATATTTAAAAATTTAAAATATATAAACATCAATATATAAATGGATAAATAACACATGTAAAATAAATACATTAACATAATAAGATAAAAAGATAAAAAAGGTAACACTATATTTGTCATGTTAATATGCTCGATGTACAGAGTGCAAGAGAAAGATCTTCCGTGTCTCCAATGTAACCTGATATCATGGATACTCTTAAATTTACAATATATTACTCAGTGTTTACAGCACACCATCTCCATGATAAAGGTAGTTCTATCGGATTGTTGTCATTTATAAGGCATTGTTCATTCTTCCATTTTTCCAACTCTAAGGCCTCCAATGTAGTAATCCTTCTGCGGTTATATACCATCCTAATGTTATATGACATTAAAGTTGGTTCTTCCCTTGCTATCAGTGCTGTATGAACTTTTGTATTTATTTAAAGCAAGTGGTTTTCTCTATATATAGCATAAAAGACTAATTTATGATAAATATAATATGGTATCTATAGTCAAACAGTAGCTCAAATAGAAATTTTTGCTCATTGAGAACTAATATATGGAGAAACATCCAAAATAAGAGTTATGTTAGCTTGACTGTCAACTTTATTTTTCTTATCTATAAACTATGCAAAGTAGCTTTGGATGTTTTATATTGGAAGAACAGCCTACTAGCAACTATCTAGTTTATTAACTAGAGCAGACGAAGACTGTCATTGCAGTTGTTACTCACAATATACAAAAAATAATAATTTTTTCTAACATCACTAGTTGATATCCATGCAAATGAATGGTTTCATCATTCACATTGAATCTTTCTGCAAGATTCCTGTTTTTTTGACTTGATACACAACTAAAGACTGCAAAGTGAATTAAATGGTTATCTTGATCATGCAACAGGATAATACCAAAGGTTGATGATCTATAGGTTTTGCAATATTGCACTATTGATAGTTTTATCCTATAGCTTGAAATCTCGAAATGAACATCCCTCAATGTTAAAGAACATCTTAGTGAGCATAACTTTTCCAACAGCTTGTTTCTGCCTTGAATTTATTTGGTCATGGAGATCCCAGATGTTTCTGTTGCATACTGGCAATTTTTTGTGTGAGTTTGAAATAGTGACACCAGGTTTGTCTCTAGTTAAAATTCTGTTGAGAAATATATCATTCTCAGCATAATAGTGTAGCAGGTGTTCATTGTTCCTTCTTATTGTCCAACAATGGATGTGCAACCTATTGGCAATCCACCTTATGGATCCGTAAAGTGGATTGCCAATGGGTTAGTGTGACCACATTCATCTCCACTGCAATTGAACAAATATTCTGACTTCTGTTTTCACATATGAGTGCATCAATTTGATCAATATTTTCGATTGTTCAAATAATATGTACTTATCTGGGATGTGGCATGTTGACATACATTGCTGTCTGCCATAAAAAAATGCAAAAACAAGAATTTATCTTTGTTGTATTTGACACACGTTAAATCATAAATAACTACAGGAATACCTCGATTATCGTGGTTTCGATTATTGCAATTCTTGATTTACACGGTTTATAATTTGATACCAAAATTCAATTATTGTGCTCAAAATTCGAATTATCACGGCTTCGAGATATAGCCATACCAAAATTCAATTATTGCGCTCAAAATTCGAATTATTGCAGCTTTGAGATATAGCCCACTCTATAAGCAACCAGAATTACATTTGTTCTCCAGGTAACTCTCTTTAGCACTTCATTTTCATCCGATGGCGCTTGCTCACCACTCATCAGTAACTGTCCGCATTTACCTGAAATACACATGAGCAGGGCCATTACGATTTCTGCTATTTATCTTTTACTTTCAGAGGCAAATATTACTGACAGATAAGAAGTATGCCGATTGGGAGCCCCCTCGCAGGACAATTAGCAGAAATCTTAATACGCTCCCTAGAGGAAACAAAACTACAACCACTACTGTTGGCAGCCCACCAATACCTCCGCTACATCGATGATATCTTGGTAGTTTGGAAGAACACAGACTATTCGGAAGATCTAATCCAAGCGTTCTCTGATCCTGCTTATGGCTTGAAACTAACCCTGGACCAGAGAAGTAAAGAGACTATACATTTCCTG
>AYEL01081589.1:0-32360 GCA_000484575.1 Olivierus martensii | reverse complement strand
TTATTGGCTTTTTGAATAATAAAATTTTTATATATAGGTAATATTAAAAGTTATCTAAAATATTTACAGTTTGAATACCAGCAAGCTCAGCTAGAAGCAGAAATTGAAAACTTATCTTGGAAAATAGAAAGAGCAGAAACAACAGATCGTGGGGTAAATACAAGTCTTTACTTTGATTAGTTAAAAAAAGTATGATCAAGAATTCAATAACCTATATATTCTCCATAGGTTGTCTTTTTCTAACATTAGGAAAGGCTTGAATAGATATGTTTATAATGATCCAATTGATATAAAAAATATGTTAAATTGATTCTTCCTATTTTTTTTATAAGTTGATTATACTCAGTATTAAATAAAGACTGATTCATTATAAACTCCCTATGGAAAAGGGAACTGGCATTATTATAGAGTTGTTCAGAAAATATTTCGCTTTTTCGTGAAAATAAACGGCAGTACATTGTTAAAATTTAAAAAAACGATCTGTGAGTTAATAATGGCCTTTGAAAGATGGCCAAAAACGTTATTCCATCAAAATTTAACTTAGAGGAAAGACTTTTTTGGACTGCTCAGAAGTGCTGTTAAATTCGTTTATTATTGCTGACTAGATATTACAAGAAAGCTGCATCCGGTGCCAGCACTGCATGTGAATAAGAAAATAAATAAATATTTACCCCTACAGTCTGTTAAATTCGTTTATTATTGCTGACTAGATATTACAAGAAAGCTGCATCCGGTGCCAGGACCTCGAGTCAGCACTGCATGTGAATATTTATTTATTTTCTTATTTACCCCTACAGTGAATTCTAAAAGAGCAAGGATGATATCAAGTCAACAGCTTTCAAGAAGAAACATAGAGTGATCCACAGCTATCAAGAAGAAATACCTCTTATATAAAATTTAATTAATAGATTTGAAAAATCCTTGGCAGTGATCACCCTTATACATGCATTATTTATCCCAATTATTGCAGTATTTTTCGTGGCAACAATAATCGCAATAATCGAGATATTCCTGTATCATTCATTTGACATCTGCTGGTTTACAGTCTTCCAATTCAGAAACAATCACTGCCCTTTGATCTTGTTTGGATAGATTTGCAACATGATATGCTGGTCAGAAATTAGTAATGCAAGCTAACTTTGCATGTGTCCTTTGATCTTGTTTGGATAGATTTGCAACATGATATGCTGGTCAGAAATTAGTAATGCAATTTCAAGCTAACTTTGCATGTGTAATTGATCTTGTTTGGATAGATTTGCAACATGATATGCTGGTCAGAAATTAGTAATGCAAGCTAACTTTGCATGTGTATTACTCTCAGAGCCATATACAAAACTACTGCACCATCAAAAACAGGTTTCAGTTGAGCAACCAGTCAGCTTCAAAATATGAATAAAAATATAGTTACATAAACTTTTTATTCTTTTCCAAACAGAATTATAATAGATATAACAGTTTTTATTGTGTGTCAGAAAATATAATCTTGAAATTTGACCTATATTATTAAATTATAGCCAGTTTTATTAGTATTTTTAATTCTAATTTAAAAAATTTTATTGGCTTTTTGAATAATAAAATTTTTATATATAGGTAATATTAAAAGTTATCTAAAATATTTACAGTTTGAATACCAGCAAGCTCAGCTAGAAGCAGAAATTGAAAACTTATCTTGGAAAATAGAAAGAGCAGAAACAATGCACCATCAAAAACAGGTTTCAGTTGAGCAACCAGTCAGCTTCAAAATATGAATAAAATTGGTAATTTATAAAAATATAGTTACATAAACTTTTTATTCTTTTCCAAACAGAATTATAATAGATATAACAGTTTTTATTGTGTGTCAGAAAATATAATCTTGAAATTTGACCTATATTATTAAATTATAGCCAGTTTTATTAGTATTTTTAATTCTAATTTAAAAAATTTTATTGGCTTTTTGAATAATAAAATTTTTATATATAGGTAATATTAAAAGTTATCTAAAATATTTACAGTTTGAATACCAGCAAGCTCAGCTAGAAGCAGAAATTGAAAACTTATCTTGGAAAATAGAAAGAGCAGAAACAACAGATCGTGGGGTAAATACAAGTCTTTACTTTGATTAGTTAAAAAAAAGTATGATCAAGAATTCAATAACCTATATATTCTCCATAGGTTGTCTTTTTCTAACATTAGGAAAGGCTTGAATAGATATGTTTATAATGATCCAATTAATATAAAAAATATGTTAAATTGATTCTTCCTATTTTTTTTATAAGTTGATTATACTCAGTATTAAATAAAGACTGATTCATTATAAACTCCCTATGGAAAAGGGAACTGGCATTATTATAGAGTTGTTCAGAAAATATTTCGCTTTTTCGTGAAAATAAACGGCAGTCAAATAATCCTAATCTAGCCAAACTTCCCCCAGCGGTTTATTTTAGAATTAACTGCCAAATTAATAATTATTTTTAAATTACGCTACGGTGCCACGGTATCTGTAATTCATATTGGTAGGTTGTTCCTGCCATTTATATGATATTTAGCATAAATTATCAAATGTTACAGTAACTCCTTTTAAAAATGGCCAGATGGTTAGTTATTTCTCAGTAGTAATAGTAGGAAAGGGGGCTTTCCATAGCCCTAGCACTGCAGCCATCAATGCTCTATTGTGCATCCCCAACCGGATCATCCTATAAGAGGTCCCATCTTAAATGCAAAAGACAGTATCTTCTTCAATGGGACTGTAAAAAGATCTAGTGCAGGAAAATGCCACCCAAGAAGATCATACCTTAGCCCTGAAAGGGCCACACATCCACACAAAATATGAAAAGGAGTTTCATCTCCTCCTTGACATCTACATATGGGGTTATCAACAATCCCAATTAAAGTGGAGATGCCTTCTTAAGATGGCAGTGCCCTGTGAGGAGCCCCGTGATAATCTTACAAGTTAGCTTTATTTTTATGCAGTGCAAGCAATTCTTTAGTTCTCTATGCAGAAGGACCTAAAATAAGAGCTTTAGCTTACCTTAAACCAGGAATACACCTCCAGTGAATGAGGTATTGAGCTACCAACCATCCATGACAACCTACCCAAATGTATCAAATCTGATGCTTAGGTTCAGGTCCAAAAGGGACGAAAAGCCTTTCCTTGGCTAGCCCATCAGCAACCTCATTGCCCTCACACCCAAACAAGTTGTATCTTGTTCCTGGCAGCCAATTCCTCAATGAGAAGACAACAATCTCATACAAGTTTAGAAGTAAAATGGGAGCTATCGAGTACTTTTAATGCAGCTTGACTATCAGAAAAGATTGATTTTATCTTCAAAGGACACATTTATAACACATGCAGAAATAGCATAGATTTCCACTTGGAAGATGGTGGCAAACTGCCCAAAGAAGTAAGAAGAGGACATTCTCATTCCCTCACAGTAAACCCCTGCCCCAGTTATTTCTCCTTACTATTATTGATTTATAAAGAATAAATAAAGCTATATTACATTTTTGAAACAAAGAATATAGGTTTGATGTCTTCCCTAGTTTACAAAATGACACTATCCCATAGCCTCAGGTCAGTTTGTTGACCTTGGATACTTTTTCACCCCTGGTTTACTAATTAGGTGTTTCAACTGCAAATAATACAAAAATTATTTAAAAGGAGGAAACACTGAACAGAATACAAATTCATACAATGGACTGCCAAAAATTCTTGAATCTAAAGTTAACAAATGGAGTAAATGATTTAGAATAATTATAAAATTGCTTTAAATTAAATATTTTTAATCATCATCAGAAAAAATGAGAAATTAAAATTATCTACCAAAAATTTTGTTGATGAATAGCAGGAATTGGAATAATTGCTTTAAATTAAATATTTTTAATCATCATCAGAAAAAATGAGAAATTAAAATTATTATTATTTTTTTACCAATAAAATTATCTACCAAAAATTTTGTTGATGAATAGCAGGAATTGGAGTGCAGAGAATTAATTCCATATTAAAAGTTGAATTGAAACAGAATGAATTTGTGATATCTCAAATATGTATTTTTTATTCAAGTTGGGATACCTATGTATGTTGCACTGTACTAGTTCTCAAGTACAGTGCTCCAAAGATATAACATACTATAGATAGATAGATATAATGCTGTTGTTTATACCGTGGCAGAATGAATTTGTGATATCTCAAATATGTATTTTTTATTCAAGTTGGGATACCTATGTTTGTTGTAAATCAATATGTTTGGTATGTTGCACTGTACTTGTTCTCAAGTACAGTGCTCCAAAGATATAACATACCATAGATATAATGCTGTTGTTTATACCGTGGATTCAGATATACTACAGGTCTTTCCTGTTCCCCAGAGATTTTGAGAAAAATATAATACATCGTATAATTGACATCCATCTGCCTCGCTAACTTCTTGTCGCCATATTTAAATAATAATAATAATAATTCAGGAAGTTTTGTTAATGTTAGTTCTATTATTATTTATGATAAAATAATAGAAATTTGAATTAATGTTAATATTTCTGATGGTAATTTATATAAATTTCAAAATATCTTTGGGAAAAAAATTTAAAAATTTTCAGATAGCAACTTCAAAACATTTTCACAGCAAATGAATGATTGATTATTTATAGTGGGAATTCATATCTGATACATGTTTTTTTTTTGTGACTGTTTCATGACTTTAGCAAGTTTTACAAATATAGTTGTTATTAAAACAACATTTAATTTATTTAATGGACAATGGGGCAAACAATAAAAGAAAATCATATACCATTAAGGAGAAACTAAACATAATAGATCAAGTGAAAAGTGGTGTGTCAAAAGCACAAATAAAACGGGAGTTGGATATTCCGGAAGGAACAATACAAGGATGGATTACGAACCTTCTTGTTATAACCTATGTTATAACTAGGAATAAATTAGAAAGCTGTCGGTTATAGCGCAGTTGTCGTATAACACAGGTTGGATCACCACTCCGCAAACCTATGTTACAGTGGTCCCTAGTTATATCATAGTACTGTTATAATATCATACCATGAGCTGTTTGTCTTGCTTTCAATCAAACAGCAATATGGCATCATAACGTTAACATGGTATAGGTAAAATCACAATTAGCTCCAGTAGTTTCTGCTTCAGATTTCTGTGTAAGTTAGAGAATACCTGTAAAATTTTAGATTTTAAAAGGATTGCAATCATATTGAATTTATTTTGTAATAGATTAAAATAATGAATTATCTGGTTTTTATATAAATAGTTTATCACTGCTTTTTTTATTTTAGGATTTAGAAAATCAAATGGATATTGCTGAAAAGAGAAGAACTACTTTATTGAAAGATTTTTTGGTAGTCTGAAGATGTCATAAATTATTCCTAAAGGAATGAACTATAAATATGTTTATACTATAAAATATCCATCTGCCTCAGAGTGTAACATGAGCACTGTATTATACCAAATCCTGGACTCTGAATTCCAGTTGGCTGAGAATTTTTTAAATCATTTAAGAAAAATTGTCTGGAGGTGAAAATTACTGTTTGCTTCAAGAATGATCATTTTTCATGCTTGTATAGAATTATGATAAAAAGTAAAAGATTGTGCATTTTGTAATATTTATTAATTCTTCCAAAGTAATTATTACTTGTAAATAAATTGATTTCCAGTCCAGTAAATTATTCAGTTTCTTTAAAAAACGATTTAAAACTATTTAAGTAGAAAAAAGTAACAGCTTTCGGAATATAAATCTTACCATATATACTCCTATATAAGCCAAGAAATTTTGAAGGAGATTAATTGAAAAATTTACTGACTCGGTCATGGCTTCATATGATCCACCATATTTGTTCCTAACAAAAAATTGAAAGACTCAATAACGTAAAAATAAATGATGTATAATTATGTATATTCATACATTACTTTTGTAAATACAGGAATCCTTGGGTTACATCATTATGCAATTATACTGATTCTCAGAGCAAATTTATTAATCAATGAATCAATGTGAGAAAATTAAATGTAGATTTATTATATTGCTTTGTCAATAAATAAGTTGTGAATAATTTGCATTTCACATATATACAAGTTGTTATCTCCAACTTGTAGCTTTTGTGATCTGAAAGCTTAGGTTAAAATCCTTCAAGGTGTACTTTACTTTTGAATTTCAACTCCTCATAATGGAAGTACAGCACTTCAAAAACATCTTCAGAATCAAGTTTATTGCAGAATTGCCTTTTGATTGGCATTTGAGCCATGAATAAAAAACACAGACTTTCTTCCAGATGCACTTCATTATTTTGTATATATGTGAGTAAAAATTAAAAGTTACAAGTTATCTCCAACTTGTAACTTTTAATTCAGTCAATATAGAATACAAATTCGACTTTGGAGTATTGTTGGAAAGTTGATCATATCCATTGATTTATAGTGAGGAATAACCCCACCATGTTTAAATTAAAAGTTACAAGTTATCTCCAACTTGTAACTTTTAATTCAGTCAATATAGAATAAAATTCGACTTTGGAGTATTGTTGGAAAGTTGATCATATCCACTGATTTATAGTGAGGAATAACCCCACCATGTGTGTTGCACTTCATCCTGGAGGATTTAAGATCAGTTCTAAGCAATATATGTCCAGAAATATTCATGACAGTCTTGGTCTGGGGCTTGTTGAATTCTGTCCATCTCATAGTCTGCAAAGTCGCAGTTAGAACAAATATCAATAACACTATATTTTTAATTAACCCTAACGGCTAATGACTCTGCAAATTCCAGAGTTCAGCCTGAGCTCAGGTTTTAAACTAACTAACTTAAATATAATTACTTACAAAATAGACTAACAATAACGTAACGTCTAATCGAAGAAACGAAATTGGAACTTATAACTAAAAGTAACAATTAGGTGTTAGAAACTTATACTAATAATTGGAATAAATTCTCAAACAAGTTAAATAACAAAAAAAAATATAAATTTATTAGACTCAAAACACTTACAAAAGTGTTAATAGATGCTTTATTGAAACTATAATAAAGCAACAAGCAATTAATCAACAACACTGGTTTAATCCAACTCAAATACTAACAATCAATTATTCACAAAAACAAGAACCTTAAATACTACTTAAAATCTATTACCTCCACCTCCGATACAAATTTCAAACAATCGTCGATCTTTACAAGAACTCAAATGTCACTTTCGCCAATTTTACGTCAGATACAACATCTCATCTTTTCTTTTTATATCCGAGTGACGTACAGTCCCGTGTAGCTTCATTTACATACAGATACTCTTATGTAACAAGTTAAAGTTATTAATGTCATCATCTTTACAATTAATTTATATATCGAACAAAATACTGATATGGATCATTCTTACATTCGCATATCGGACCAGTGGTAATATTTAGTTAGATTAGATGACGACATCATTACCCGGGACAGCTCTTCCGAAGGACAGTTCCGTATCACGTGATTGCTAATGATGGAGACGGAGACGGAGAACGTGGGAAGTAAGTTAACTTTTAAATTAAAATATAATACGTTAGAATATAAGAAAATAACACTAAATAATAGAGTGCATAATAAAATAAAAATAGGACAGGTCAAAGTTAACTTCCTCACAAGTCAACATTACTAGATATATGCAACGTGATGAATAAAATGTCATTTGAGTCTGATAGGATAGTAGTATTAAAAAAAAGAATCAGAACATTGTTTATGCCTGTCATAGGCCATCTGCACCTGAGTGACTGACAAAATAATGAAGTGCATCTGGAAGAAAGTCTCTGTTTTTTATTCACGGCTCAAATGCCAATCAAAAGGCAATTCTGTTACTATAAACAATAAACTTGATTCTGAAGATGTTTTTGAAGGGCTGCACTTCCATTATGAGGAGTTCAAATTCAAAAGCAAAGTACGCCTTGAAGGATTTTAATCTAAGCAATAATAGAGTGCATAATAAAATAAAAATAGGACAGGTCAAAGTTAACTTCCTCACAAGTCAACATTACTAGATATATGCAACGTGATGAATAAAATGTCATTTGAGTCTGATAGGATAGTAGTATTAAAAAAAAGAATCAGAACATTGTTTATGCCTGTCATAGGCCATCTGCACCTGAGTGACTGACAAAATAATGAAGTGCATCTGGAAGAAAGTCTCTGTTTTTTATTCACAGCTCAAATGCCAATCAAAAGGCAATTCTGTTACTATAAGCAATAAACTTGATTCTGAAGAAGTTTTTGAAAGGCTGCACTTCCATTATGAGGAGTTCAAATTCAAAAGCAAAGTACGAACTTGAAGGATTTTAATGTAAGTTATTGAAGCAGCATCAAGATCTTCAGGATATTAATTTGAATGAGCAATGAACAGCAACAATAAGACAAGAAATAAAGAGAATAATTGCTTCCTTTTAGATTTTAAGAGTGAAGGGGTATTTATCTTGCAAGGTTCAGCATTTGATTTTTTTAAACCAGCACTTCTCCACTTGGTGACCCCTTTTTATCCAAAAAAATATTTTTGCAATTCTACATTAGGTTAGGTTGAAGGATGGGATTCAATGGGCCAGTCTCGGACCCCTTCCAAGGTTCAGCATTTGATTTTTTTAAACCAGCACTTCTCCACTTGGTGACCCCTTTTTACCCAAGAAAATATTTTCGCAATCCTACATTAGGTTAGGTTGAAGGATGGGATTCAATGGGCTAGTCTCGGACCCCTCCTGAAAAACTGGAGATGTGGGATCCAGATTTGAACTCAGATCCTCTAGGGTGGTAAGCCAAAGCTTTACTATGTGGCTATCCAGCCAACCACAATCCTGGATATAGAGCTATATAAATTAGGAATATGAATTAAAACATTTGCTAAAATTTCTGTGACCCCAAATTTTGTTACGTGAGCCACACTTTGAGAAGCACTGCTTTAAACCATGATCAAAGGCTTATCACAATTTCTATTATTGGATATTAGCAATTATCCAGAAACCCTGGCTATAGTTCAAGAGGGACCCTTTCCTTCTCCATCTTTATCTTGTATTTTTTGAAATTTTTCATAAATACAGAATATCTGTTTTACTTGTTCAAAATTTTTGGTCTGGAACCAATTATTCTATTTTAACATTGCATTCATGGGAAAATTGGTCTCAATTTACATCATCTCGAATAATGTCACCAGTCTCAGTCCCAACTACGACATAACTTTAGGAATTTTTATCTATATTTAAATACAGGTAGGCCTCGATTAGTGCGAATAATTGGTTCCACGAATTTCTCGCACTATTCAAAGTATTAACTATATGTAAAATATGGTAATTGGTTCTTGCTTTGAGAGATTCCGGCCATTAGCCAACCTCACAATGAATAACCACAATACTAACTGTTTAAGTAATATTTATTTTCATATTTTACATTGTTGTTCATCATCTAAATTAATAACTTACTAGGAATCGTGTCTCATATCATCATCAAACCAACTGCCAAATCGAAACCAAAAGAGCAAATCGAAAGCAGAAGCAGAGCATTGCTTTTATGTCGCTTAATCACATCCATTTTTTGCTCTAGTGTAATCACTAACCTTTCTTTTTTTTGTTTCCTGTTTTATCGTCAAAAGTATTCTTCCTTTTATCCATTTTGATACTTTTTAAAAGAGAAAATTCTGTACTATACTGTATGTATACGATAGCAAAGCTAAATAATAGTACAGTAATGTTAAACAGTTAACGGCAAAAAGCCCATCTTTCTGATGTTTCACCCCTTCAAAATCGTGTGACCGTTCTTGGACTGCTCCTCGTCCGGCATTATTTTATATTATTTTTTAATTCACTTTTAAGTGTATTGCTATTGTTTATTTATTTTTCGTTAAAATTGCCAAATCTGTAATTTTCTTATCATTTGGAAGTATATACGTGAAAAATTTCCAATATTAATTGATATTGTGCAGAAAATTCTGTTATGTTCCAAATTGACATACTTGTCAGAATCCGCTTTTTCAAATATGAACGTTATAAAAAATCAAGAAACCAAATTACAAATGATCATTTGGATGATTGTTTGCCTTTGGCCACTTCATATCAACCTATGAAAATATTGCCAGCTCCAAACAATGCCAAATTTCACATTAACTTTTTTTAATTAATCAACATTTCCTGTAACTTATGAGTTTGTAATCAATCTGTTGTTTTTTCTAACTTTGATTTTATGAAATACAAAATAAATATTTTATTCCAATATATTTGTTGTATTAAAATAATTAAAAGCGATAAATAAAATTTTAAATACACAAATAAAGTTTTTACGTCTGGAAGAGTAGGTCCTCAAAAATGAGTGAGCACACTTAGCTGCATAGTTTTACGTAATCAGATATCAGATTGCGGAACATGATCTATATAAGAGAGTAGATCGCCGAATAATTTAGTATAGAAAAGTAGCTTGCTTAGTAAAAAAGGTTGAACATCACTGCTCTATGCTATTAACATGTCCTATGGTAGTAGTAGGATATATGTTATTTATTCCTAAAAAATACCCATTTCTTCTCATAATATAAAAAAATATGCAGGTATGGATGAATGTTCATATTCAACAATATTAACTTATTTCTGATTTTATTTGTGACATCTAATATGTAGTTCAATCTGTTTTAGCAGGTAAATACAGAGCTATATTATATATATCATTAGATCACTACATTTCTATTTAATATTAACTATGTACAGGTATTTCTAATTAATAATTTGTGTATTTTCTGATAATCATCCCATATTTACTAAATCATCAGAAATTATTTTACACCCAATTTAGAATATCAGATTTGTGCTTTCAATAATCTTGTGTTCCCTGATCAGCTTTTCCTTCCATCAGTTGTGGCAAAGTTTGTTGCTTATTTTCATTCTGATTTAATTATTATTATTTGAGCTTTGTTAAACAGTTTCTGTTATTTCCCAATCTCAACAAAACTTTTAATATTTCTTTGATATTTTCAACTGACCAAACATTTCAATAAAATTGTATTTAGAGAAATAATGTGATGTTAAATGATCATCTTTCTTTCTTCATATTGCACCTTTCCAATGCTATAAGTGGAATTTTGTCTGTGGCCATATTTATTCCAATAGTGAATTGTATTCGGAAAATTTTTTAAATTATAAAGAAATTATCTATTTTTATGAATATCATATTGTTCTAATACTTGAAAGTTGGGGGTTGAATTATATACTGCTTTCAAATTTTTATAATCTATACTAAAAGTTTCTCTCATATTCTCAACTAACAAAAAGTGAATATTTATTGACTAATTTGTCAATTGCTTACAGACTATAAATTCTGTTTTCTTGGTTTTAATATCATTGTTTTTGATTTTATATATTTCATATAATAAAACAATCAATGGAAAATACAGGTAATCCGTGACTTACGATAAACTCGTATTTATGACAATGTCTTAAATAAATATTGCTGTTGATCAATGCAGTTGACCTAGGTTTGATTCCCTGACCCAATGGTTTGATATATGGAAAGTATTCTTTGTCTGATTCTTGTAATTTTGTTCTTTATATTTATTAAGATTATATAGTGTCCTAGTAAATGTCAATGGTGAGAAATCCATAAATTTGACACTTCTGACTTATGAAAGCAAAGTTTGAAATTTTTGAAACAGATTTCATCAGTCAAGGACTACTTATAATTCAATAAAAATATTTTCATACTTTTCAATAAAAAATATTCATTTTTTGTTGTTAATTTATCCAAACAAAAAAAAAAAAAGTGACAAACTATAACAACTAAGGAACATATATGTTTTGTACAACTATATACTCATTAGTTGTTACTGTTTGTCACATATTTACTATTTTATAATCTTTAATATTAATTTACACATCTATTTGATTTTATTCATTATTACATTAGTTTTTTTTATCATCATTTTTATTCAATTTCTTTGCATGTTAGTTAATAACTTTTCCCTACACATTTTTGTATCAATTCATGTAGTTTACATGATCCTTATTAACCAAATAATACTGTAATATTTTATTTTATCATAAAATACAGGTAGTCCTCAACTTACAACTATAAGTGTATTGCTATTGTTTATTTATTTTTCGTTAAAATTGCCAAATCTGTAATTTTCTTATCATTTGGAAGTATATACGTGAAAAATTTCCAATATTAATTGATATTGCACAGAAAATTCTGTTATGTTCCAAATTGACATACTTGTCAGAATCCGCTTTTTCAAATATGAACGTTATAAAAAATCAAGAAACCAAATTACAAATGATCATTTGGATGATTGTTTGCCTTTGGCCACTTCATATCAACTGGCCAAAGGCAAACAATCATCCAAATGATCATTTGTAATTTGGTTTCTTGATTTTTTATAGCGTTCATATTTGAAAAAGTGGATTCTGACAAGTATGTCAATTTGGAACATAACAGAATTTTCTGCACAATATCAATTATCATTTGGAAGTATATACGTGAAAAATTTCCAATATTAAGAAAATTACAGATTTGGCAATTTTAACGAAAAATAAATAAACAATAGCAATACACTTAAAAGTGAATTAAAAAATAATACAAAATAATGATATAAATTTAATTAAAATTGAAAACATAATATTTTATATAAGTAAGGAGGAATAAACAAGATATTGACTAAAAATCGAAATAAACAATAGCAATACACTTAAAAGTGAATTAAAAAATAATACAAAATAATGATATATAAAATATTATGTTTTCAATTTTAATTAAATTTATAAGTAAGGAGGAATAAACAAGATATTGACTAAAAATTACAAAGTCATCAACTTCAGCTTCCCCCCATGATAAGACGTCGGTCACGTGATCCAGCATCACTGTCGTCAAATCTCATTAAATCCAATAGTAGTATGTTTATTTGAAACGTCGCTGTCGTGTAGTCACATTTCAAACGTCGCGACACTGTCGTCAAATCTCATTAAATCCAATAGTAGTATATTTATTTGAAACGTCGCTGTCGTGTAGCCACATTTCAAACGTCGCGACGTTTCAAATTAATATACTACTATTGGATTTAATGAGATTTGACGACAGCGATGCTGGATCACGTGACCGACGTCTTATCATGGGGGGAAGCTGAAGTTGATGACTTTCTAGCATGCGCGAAAATCAGTGACCGCGCGCCGTCCTTGCGATGCAGCGATGACTAAAAATCGCACTGCGATTGACGGGTTGAACACCCCTGGCATAGAGAATTTCCTTTGCAACTGCTTTATGTATTTTTGATCATATTTCTGCAGTATCCTATACAGATAGGCCTCGATTAGTGGCGACACGACGCGAAGGCCATCGCGATGAGACGCGCTTGGGAGTGCTGCCGCCATCGCCGGAAGTGACGTCAGGAAAGGTAAAAAACTTTGGACCGCTATAACTACGTACTATTACCGATAGAGGTATAGTTCTTTGGTAAAGTTTTCTATACTAGTCGTGAACTATCGATCGGAACTATTTTTATTAATATGGCGCTAATCTATAAATTCTACCACAAGTTTATTTATATAAGGAAAGAATAACTTACGTAAATTTGTTTTACGTGGAAAATTTAAGATGCAAAATATAGTATTTTTAAAATTATTTTCATAATTTAGTGAAACATAAATATATTGAACAGTTTGGGAAACATTGCACAAAAATAGAAAAAAAAAAACAAAATCAAATGTTGAATTAATCAAAAAATTGAAATAATTTTTTAAATGTAAAATAAAAATCAAAACCAACAAAGTTTGAGCCGTTTGATTATTTAGCTGGCTTAAAAAATTTGAAAAGTCTTTTTTGAGGTATGTGTATGAGAGGCGGGAATGAAAAGAAACAATATTCATAAATGGAAACTGTAATCAAGGGATACATGAGAGAAAAATCGTTTGAAACTGCTGATTTAACATATATTTCCGTATTGTTTTGTAAAGTCTGCATTTTTTTTATAAAGCCGATTTCATAATTTCCTACATAGAGAGAAAGAGAGAACGAGAGAGAGAGAGAAGGCAAACAGATTTTGATCCTCTGTCTCTTTTCTTCCAAGAGTCAAAGAATTCTCTATGCAAAAATGTTTATTTAAGTAATTAATATATAATATAATCATAGTAATACCAGCAGATATCAAAGCATATCAAAGAAAATGAGTGAAAATATGTTATAACCCGATGTGGTACATAGCATTAATATTATCCTAGACTCTGGATTCTGATAAGAAGAGATGCCATTTTTTATAAGTTCCTATCTCTTACACATTTTCTGTAAAGCCCCATTGTAACCACGTTGGCACCATTGTAACGACGTTAATTTTAAGAGCGATATCAAAATTTTTATATTGTTTAATAACAGGATTTAGTATATATTTCCTAATATACTTCTTTTTCATCTTGTAATACAAGTAAAAATACTTGAATACTGAATTTTGGTTTCTATATTGAGTAACAATTATTCTGTGTATATACAGTAATCAGATATTACTGTATATACACAGAATAATTGTATGTCGATAAATGAACGATTACTGTATGTCGATAAATGAACGATTTCAACTTTTAAAGAGAGATTATAAATCTTTCTGGAATTTTTTTCTCATAATTATATTAAAAATGTAATGACTTATTTTATTTGATTACCAGATGTTGCCTAATTTTCCAGATGATTTTGAAGTTTTTCAAATAATTATCCAACATAAATAATAGTACTTCTCAGAGCCTCCGAGAGAAGGTGACATCTGAGACTTTTGTCACGATACACCGACGTGTCACATAATATATCAGATTGTTCTCAGGTTTCTTTGGGTTATATACAGTATACCAGAGCTCACCGTCTACCATCGAAAGAAGTCGTGCAAAATAAACTGTTTTAATTAAAACAGTATTTTGATAGACGAAAGTTTTGTGATTGTAAAGTTCTCAACTGTATAGTGTAGTCTGTGCGTTGTAAGTAATGTATCGAATTTTGAATTTATTGCACACTTTTTAAAATAAATATTTAATGTTTTATGTGATTTTTTTCATTAAATCAAAGTGATTCACTTTTTTAAGTGGGGCCGGAACTATCTCGGCGGTTCTGGTACTTCTTAGTAAATCTCTGTTTCTCCATAAAAACGCGTATTTTTCTTGATTTTTAAATAATCCGCCTAGAAAGATAATTATAGTTATTGATACTTGGTTTCATGCATCATCACAGAGGCATAACAGTACACAATATATGAAAAACATAAAAAACAAATAATTCTGGAAAGAAATGTGTTCCTGCTTTTTGGACATATCCTTAGTTCTTTAATGATACCTGTTTAAAATGTATGCCATGAAAATCATCCTCAATAGCATAACATACCTGCTAAATGTCAAAAAAATCTATTTTATAGTTTCATAGTAACTCAGAAAATTTATTAAATTAAATCCGTCATTTTTTAATAAGTTAGAAATGAATTTAGGTAGATTTACATTTCACAGTTTTATGAATCTTCCTGAGAATTTTACTTAAACTCTTGACTGTTATTCCAACTTTTATAAAATTCAATGAAATACTGCAAAAATTGTCAACGACAAAACTTCAAAGGTTGAACTTCCATCATAAAATTAGTTTAAAGTAATAGGTTAATTGATGCCATTGAGACCATCTTCAAAGATTTCACCATAATAACAAATTTCAAAAAAATTCAGTAGACAGTTCTGATATATTAAGAGAATATTTTGTAATTTCCCCGTCGCCATTTCTAAATACAGCCAAACCCCGATAAGATGCCACCATTTGTTTGCAGACGATTTTGGCGGCTAATCGGGGTTGGCGAAATATCGAAAACACGTGTAGTGTAGAAATGAAAATGAACTCCGAATTTATTAAATTTAACAAAATACAGTACATTTATCATTCAAACTTAACATTTTCTAAAAAACTCTATACTTTACAGTATGATATACCTACCGAATATGTACAATACTACAAAGCAGGGGTGGGCAATTTTTTTCTGTCGAGGGCCGGATAAACAATTTTCAGGATGAAGCGGGCCATATAAAAACTGAAAAGTGACTAAGGGGAAATTTAACCTTACGGCGCCGTAATTATGTAATTATAAATTATTATTATGTAATTATGTAATGAAATTATTGATGATAAAATTAGCTACTCTATTAATAATTAATAAAAACTACTTTGACATAAAATGTCTATTCACGTTCAAGCAAGATTGATTCTTGCTTTATTTGTTGTATTAAAATAATTAAAAGCGATAAATAAAATTTTAAATACACAAATAAAGTTTTTACGTCTGGAAGAGTAGGTCCTCAAAAATGAGTGAGCACACTTAGCTGCATAGTTTTACGTAATCAGATATCAGATTGCGGAACATGATCTATATAAGAGAGTAGATCGCCGAATAATTTAGTATAGAAAAGTAGCTTGCTTAGTAAAAAAGGTTGAACATCACTGCTCTATGCTATTAACATGTCCTATGGTAGTAGTAGGATATATGTTATTTATTCCTAAAAAATACCCATTTCTTCTCATAATATAAAAAAATATGCAGGTATGGATGAATGTTCATATTCAACAATATTAACTTATTTCTGATTTTATTTGTGACATCTAATATGTAGTTCAATCTGTTTTAGTAGGTAAATATAGAGCTATATTATATATATCATTAGATCACTACATTTCTATTTAATATTAACTATGTACAGGTATTTCTAATTAATAATTTGTGTATTTTCTGATAATCATCCCATATTTACTAAATCATCAGAAATTATTTTATACCCAATTTAGAATATCAGATTTGTGCTTTCAATAAATGATCTTGTGTTCCCTGATCAGCTTTTCCTTCCATCAGTTGTGGCAAAGTTTGTTGCTTATTTTCAATCTGATTTATTATTATTATTTGAGCTTTGTTAAACAGTTTTGTTGAGATTGGGAAATAACAGAAACTTTTAATATTTCTTTGATATTTTCAACTGACCAAACATTTCAATAAAATTGTATTTAGAGAAATAATGTGATGTTAAATGATCATCTTTCTTTCTTCATATTGCACCTTTCCAATGCTATAAGTGGAATTTTGTCTGTGGCCATATTTATTCCAATAGTGAATTGTATTCGGAAAATTTTTTAAATTATAAAGAAATTATCTATTTTTATGAATATCATATTGTTCTAATACTTGAAAGTTGGGGGTTGAATTATATACTGCTTTCAAATTTTTATAATCTATACTAAAAGTTTCTCTCATATTCTCAACAAAAAGTGAATATTTATTGACTAATTTGTCAATTGCTAACAGACTATAAATTCTGTTTTCTTGGTTTTAATATCATTGTTTTTGATTTTATATATTTCATATAATAAAACAATCAATGGAAAATACAGGTAATCCGTGACTTACGATAAACTCGTATTTATGACAATGTCTTAAATAAATATTGCTGTTGATCAATGCAGTTGACCTAGGTTTGATTCCCTGACCCAATGGTTTGATATATGGAAAGTATTCTTTGTCTGATTCTTGTAATTTTGTTCTTTATATTTATTAAGATTATATAGTGTCCTAGTAAATGTCAATGGTGAGAAATCCATAAATTTGACACTTCTGACTTATGAAAGCAAAGTTTGAAATTTTTGAAACAGATTTCATCAGTCAAGGACTACTTATAATTCAATAAAAATATTTTCATACTTTTCAATAAAAAATATTCATTTTTTGTTGTTAATTTATCCAAACAAAAAAAAAAAAAGTGACAAACTATAACAACTAAGGAACATATATGTTTTGTATAAGATTAACATAATTGTACAACTATATACTCATTAGTTGTTACTGTTTGTCACATATTTACTATTTTATAATCTTTAATATTAATTTACACATCTATTTGATTTTATTCATTATTACATTAGTTTTTTTTATCATCATTTTTATTCAATTTCTTTGCATGTTAGTTAATAACTTTTCCCTACACATTTTTGTATCAATTCATGTAGTTTACATGATCCTTATTAACCAAATAATACTGTAATATTTTATTTTATCATAAAATACAGGTAGTCCTTTATTTACAACAATGATGTAATCAATTAATTCAGCTATTGGTCAATGGGTCCATCGGTTTGAGTCCCTGACCAAGTGGTCTAATATATGAAAAGTATCCTTTTTTTTATATCTGGCTCTTGTAGTTTTGTGTTCTTTATAAGGCATTATCTTAACACAGTTTTGAGTAAAAAGTTCTACTTAAACCAAATTTCTAACTACTGATAATCTCTAAGCAAATTATGCAGTAAAGATCATCAAAAATAAAGTTTATTTATCCAAGAAACATTTTCACTTGGGAAACCACTATCTTCAACTTAATACAAAATCAAATATACATTTAAACGTGCATACTCTTAACTTGCTACATAAATATTAAATTATAATTACATTATTTAAAATATTTATATATTTCTAAAGTTTTTAAATACTATTTACAACAAAAAATATATTTATGGTAATAATAATGTGCGACATTCATATTACCTTTCTTTAACTACAGTATATATACAAGCTCCATTATACATTTTTATCTAAGCATTATCACCAAGCTTTGGAAACAAGAATGTTGTTGTTGCTTTAAGTATTCAAAGTGTAGGACTTAGCCTCGTTTTAGAATAAAATCATGAAGTTCACTTTCTTGATTTACAAATTCAAATAAATATGCACAATAGTTTTAAAATGACGATTTATAAAATTGTTACATTGTTTAATATTCCAGCAACTTTTGAATGATTCTAATGATAATGAACAAAGTACATATTGACTAAAATATTTAAAAATTCCATATGAAGGAATCAGGTTAAACTGATTAAGTAACAAGAAAGCTTAATTAAGTCTTGCAGCACAAAGAAATCCTACACTTTTTTGCTAAACTCTAACAATAAAAAGTCTTATGATAATAAACAGTTTTCAGTGGTATATGTCATTTAAAATTTTATTATAAATGGGAATCATGAGGAAGAATATATAGGGGTAACTTGTAAGAATTTAGGAGAAAGAATTAAAGAGCATTAACATGACACAATGCAGTGGATAGGTTCCCATTCATAAAATAAGAGCTTCTACAAGTTACAAAGCAAAGATTTTGAAAACTTAGTAATATGAAAGATCCCTTGATGATAGCACAAAGGGCAAAACATATGATCATCATCAATGACCAATCTAGTGTATTGAACTTTGTCAATTTTGCTTAGATAAAAACATATAAAACTTGTACATAGTTAAGGAAGAGCAATATGAATGTTGCACATTATTACTATCTTAAATGCATTTTTTGTTGTTTAAATAGAGCTTTTAAATACACTATTTAATGTTTATGTATTTCTAATATAATTACAGTTTAATTTGTAGGTAGCAAGGGAGGGAATACATGTTTCAATATATGTTCGATTTTGTGTTAAGCTGGTGAAAATTGGTTCCCCAATAGAAAATGTTTCTTAAATAAATAAAATTTATGCATTTAAAGTTCATTAAAAATAATATAAAAATGTAATTTTTATACATTTGCGCAGTATTAAAAATAATATACTTGAAATATGAATGATTATTAAGTTCCGATTATAAAAAGATAGTAGAGATTACACAAAAAAATACTGTCTTGAAATAATATGTAATCTTTACGTAATGTTTGTTGCTAAGGCATTTTGCTATAATAATGGTTATATTGAAAATTTTTTTGAAAAATGAAATTTTGCTCGATTTATAAACATTTGTAAGTACAAATGTTTATAAATCGAGGAGCACCAACTTGAAAAACTTTATTTTTATTTTTTATATAATTAAAATTATTTTATATAATTTTGTTATGTACACTGCATTAGTAAGGATTAAGAAATCTTATAACACATTCTGAAAAATATCAGATAAAGAGGAGAATTTTAGTTTATTTTTTCTCTCATTGTAAAAATTGAAATTAACATCTGTTACTTTTTCATTGTCTCAGCATGAATTCATCTTTAAATGCAGATTTGGTTAATTTTTTAAAATAAATAGGATTTTACCAAAAAAGAGAAGAATTTTCTTTTGATTGGTCCTTGCATATTACACCATCACCACATCTTGAAATATAAGCCAAAGTGCTACAAGAATCTTTAATATTTTTGAATGACTACAGAAAAAAAAAGCTTGTTTCCACTGATATATTAACAATGTCATAATTTTGGATATCAAACAATTTTATATGAACAATTTTATTAATAAAGATAACATCAAGCACATATTAATACAGGCTATCCACACTGATGAACACTTGCAACATTATAAAAACAAACTGTTGACAAATACCAGAAACATATCAGCCATTAATACACAATATTGTCAGATACATTTTTGCAATATTATCTATAAGTAGTTGAATATTAAAAATAGTGTTTTTTCAAACAGCAACAATTAATTGTGTTATAAGATGATAGCATTGCTTTTCAAGATGGACAATATTTTCTGTACAAAAATCTCAGATTACGTTTATGTCCATATTTATAGAGTTAAAAAGTGCATTTTTTAAACTTTACAAATATTGACATATCCATAATCTTAATTATAATGATAATGATTTATTGAAAAATCTGAAGTTTAATGATAAGAATTTATTATCAAGGTATCTTCTAAGAAATAGAATTTTATTGATATTTCTACCAATTTTCAAAACTAATCGATCTAATAAGTTATGGAAAAAAGATAAAAGGACACAAATAATAACTAGAAATTTAAATAAACTTTTATTAATGTTGATTTAAAAATTTCAGATTTATTTTTTCATTCTATATATAAATATTTTTCATGAAATTTTATTGTGCTATAATATTCTAAAATTAAATTTATAAACATTTAATTGAAAAATATTTCCTCTATATTAAAATAATTAAAATTCTTTTTCTTTATTTTTTAACCCACTAGGGTTAAAAAATGAATTTTCATCAGTAAAATTTCTAAATGTATATTAATAACTAATGTTACTAACATTTTCCCATAAAATCAATAATTTCAACAAGTGTTACAAATGTGCTGTAATAATGTTATTTTAATGTGGATAGACTTTAACTATAAAATCCAATAATAAAATAAGTTTTCTACTGATATTTTATTAGTAATATATGTACATTTAAAATAAAATTATTCAGGTATTTTTTCTTCTATGATGTGTCACTAATGTCCATCCATCCTCATCAATTTTTGAGTTAGGTTCTTGATTATTATTCAAGTTTAAATTCTGAATTTGTCTCTCTATTTGTGGTACAGATTGCTGCAATAAATTAAAAATTCCTTAAATAATAATGAAATTTTTTCAATTATAGTTCTAAATAATAAAGATCACATCCATTTTCTGGGAAATAATTCAAATTTATTATTATTATAAATGTAAAAAATCCATTATTATTCATAAATAACTAAATTGAATCTTTCAATTTAATATACAGTGAAATGTTAAATTTGCATACCAGTTTTTTATTTTTACTTCAAGTTTTATCATAGTCAATTTCGATGTGTAAAATCTATCACTACCCAGGATTAATTCAATATTACACTCAAAAAATAATAAATATACAGTGAAATGTTAAATTTGCATACCAGTTTTTTATTTTTACTTCAAGTTTTATCGTAGTCAATTTCGATTTGTAAAATCTATCACTACCCAGGATTAATTCGATATTACACTCAAAAAGTAATAACAACTACAGATCACAAAATTTTTAATTTCTAAAATGCAGAATTGAAAATTAACACAAACAACATGGGCAAACACCAAAGAAGCCCAACAAGAATTGACAAACAACAAATGACATCAAATAATTTCATTCATGCAATGCAGAATTGAAAATTAACACAAACAACATGGGCAAACACCAAAGAAGCCCAACAAGAACTGACAAACAACAAATGACATCAAATAATTTCATGAATGCCCACGAAATTCAACTGTTGAATTGCGAGGCACCACTGTAGTTATATTTTGTAGAAATAATTATTAAAGAAAAAATATCAAAATCTTAGCATTTTCAAATTATTACTTTTAATAAATTATTATTATTTTAGTCTTTTGTAGTTATTTTTTGCATATAATAAATTATTAACTATTTATTATTTTTTTAATAAATTACAAAAATAATTTATTCCTTTAAAATTTGATATTGATATTATAAGTATCAGATAATATCAATTTTGTAAAACTATCAAATAACATCAAATATCAATATTTTTCAAAAACACTGCATCCCTAGCATGGCTTTAACTACTACTGGTATCAGGATCTGATGTTTACATAACTGATGGGGATTTATATCTTTGACATTATCATTGATTTTATCACTTAAAAATTCTCAAAAAACTTTCTTACCATTGAATTTTCTCCTGATATATTACTTGGAATACTATGTTCTAATGCTGATCTTGATTTTTTTTGGCAATTTTCTAATATATTTGATTCTTGTTTATTTCGGTAAAATTGAAAATATTGGCAAATTTTTTTTGATACCTGCATAAATAATTTAAAATTTATTATCTGACTTCTATATTAAAACAATTATAATATGGCATAAAAGTAATCTATATAATAATTAGTTTATCCTTATTAGTGTCATGTACAACTTTAGACTGAAACAGCTCGAAGACTACTATAATAATTAGTTTATCCTTATTAGTGTCATGTACAACTTTAGACTATGCAATGAAATTTTATAATTCCTTTTGATTTGAGTTTCTATGAGGTGAAATTAGAGTTTTTGACTATTAAAATATATATTTTAATAACCGTATAAAAAATTTCAAAAAATCAAATGACAAAACTTTTTAACTTATTCTATAGATGGCGCGATGTGTCTGCCTAAGAGGTGGGTTTTCTAGTAGATTAACTTAGGTCTTATCTTTTAGACGATAATCATGCATTAATTAATAGCTGAGAAGGATATATATTAATTAACATAACACAAAAATGAATAAATTTTACAAATATCTTTCATTTTAAAGTATCTGTATTTTTTATTAGTGATTTTTGTGAAGTGACACTGTTTCTTGCGCAATGAAAATAAAACTGAATATTTCCTTTCTAACCCATTATTTACCACTCTAAATAGTTTTATCAAATGATTTTAGGGAAATTCAGCGGAAATGAGAAGAGTTGATCATTAATCAATCCGATTACAGACGTCTCCTCATCCATTCGCCTGGGTTGACAGCTCATGCCTCTAATCGAAATATCAAAACACGCTCATTCTTAAATTTTTCTACAAGATTTCTCAGTTAGTCAAGATGTTTATGAATCTATAGTCATCTGTCAAAATTAGGCAGTTATATTGCTGAAAACATTCTCGATGGATATTATAGCCAACGATCATTTGTATGAATAACAAATAAGCATGTGTAGATAACGTGTGTGCATCGGTTAGACTAAATCTATATAATAATTTGTTTATCCTCATTAGTGTCACGTACAACTTTAGACTGAAATAGCTCGAAGAGTATGCAATGAAATTTTATAAATCATTTTGATTTGAGTTTCTATGAGTTGAAATTAGAGTTTTTAACTATTAAATGCATTTTAAAAATAACCGTTACAAAAAAATTAAAAAAATTCAAATGTCGGCATGAATTTATAATTTATTCCATAGATGGCACGATGTGTCCGCCTGAGATGTGGGCTTTCTGGTAGATTAAATTAGGTCTTATCTTTCAGACGATAATTATGCATTATTTAATAGTTAAGAAGGGTATATATTAATTAACATAACATAAAAATCAACAAATTTTACAAATATCTTCCATTCTAATGTATCTGTATTATTTTATTAGCAATGATTGTGACGTGACGATGTTTTTATCGTGCGTGAAAATAAAACTGAATATTTCCTTTCTAATCGGCTATTTACTACTGAATAGTTTTATGAAATGATTTTAGGATAATTCAGTGGAGATGAGTGAATAGTTAATCGTCAATCAGTCCAATTACAGATGTTTCCTCATCCAGTCACCTCGGCTGATAGCTCATTGCTGTAATCGAAATATCAAAATACATTCATCCTGAAATTTTTCTACGAGATTTCTCAGTTGGTCAAGATGTTGTCAATCTATAACCATGTGTCAAAATTAGGCAGTTGTATTGGTGAAAACATTTGCGATTTACAGTATAGCTAACGATCATTTGTATGAATAACAAATAAGTACATGTAGATTGATCATCGGTTATATTAAAGAGTAATATTAAAACAACAAAAGAAAAGTAATAGACACGAAAAATACACAAAATAACTTGCGTGTAAAATGATTTCGAACTGTGCGATGGTATAATTTTAACTTTGTAAAGTCCGGTAATAGTAGTACCTAATGAAAAAGATCAGTCTATAAGTCAACAATCACAAAAAATAGAAGTGATATATTCGAGATAGATTGCTATATTAATGACTATTTACTAGAGTTAACAATTCACCGTACCGACACATAATTAAATAGGCAGTTATCGTTTACTTTGTGTTAAAGATTTGTATAAAAAGGTATGTATATTTCGAAAACGGTTCCGATTTTACCTCTGAATCTTTTATGAACTTTCACCTATATGTTGTCTCTTTCGTTAGGTATTATCTTGCCGGTTTTACAATCATTGCAATTATACCCATAGTAACGTATGTGAATGGCTTTAGGTCCGCCACGTTATCACATCATACTTTTGAGCAACAGCTGAATTTTCTCTTTCTAACCTATACTAACATTTTAATGACGTCGGGAAAGTTCAATTTAATAAGTGAATAGCTGATCTTCAATCAGTTTAAGTAGATATTCCGTCCAATCTGCATGATTGCATAACTATGCGAAATAAATTGATTCTATAATTTTTATAAGAGACGTCCTCATTAGTCAAGCTGCTAATATGTAACCAAGTGTCAAAATTAGACAGTTCTATTGGTAAAAATTCTCACAAAGACTATAGGTCATCATCATTCTCCGAGCAACAACAATAACTACACGTAGATTGATCCTCGCTAAGACTAACGGATAGTAATAAACAGGCAAATAAAATGCATAATGGGCAAGAAAAATATAAAAATAAATTGGGTGCAAGAAGATTTCAAACCCAGCTATATTATACTTTTATTTTTAAATAAATAGTCTCAAAGGACTCACTGTTATTTTTTTATACTTACACATTACAAAAATATTTGATTATATTTATTATTTGACAGATTCAGATATATATAAATGAAATAAATATTTTCAATCATATTTATGACATCACTACAATATCTGTTGGATGATAATTTTACATTAATTTACAAAATCTTTCATTTTAGCTTAATTGAATGGCTTTAGAATCGCTATGTACTGAGATCACACTTTTGAGCAAGCAAAACACCTTTTCTGTTTTTAAACCATATGATCATTTGCCAGAGGTCAGAATGTCTAATGACGTCAAAAAGATTAAGTGGGATTCATGGCATGTGCCTCGAGGCAGATACATTTTCAATCGAGCAGCGAAAACAGGGCCAACGTGAGGAGAGTGATGATGTGGTAAAATTTCCCGGCTTGGGATTCACGACGGGTCGCATATTAGCTCACAATTTGTTTTTATGCGCCAATTAGCCATAGAAAGACGGTATTGTAAATTAAAGTCTGAACGGGGGTAATAAATTGCCCCAACCTTATAACTCTAAAATTACTAGGAGAGCACACAAATTTTTCCCTTGGCCCAGTGACGTCTCTCAGCCTCTGGCGAAAAACTTTAGTCCCAGTGGAATATTTAATTAAATTCAACATAAAATTCTGGAATTACTTCTAATTTATTAAAAGATTAAATTTTGAAATTAAATTATAAAATCACTCATCGATCACCAACATATTTTTTTATTGCTGGCGTAGCTGCAACGGGTTTACTAGTAATAATAGTATCTGTAATAGATTCATGAATTTATTATTTAAAATATCATCTTTATACTCATATCAACACTAATCAGGGAATTAACTATTTCAAATTAACCAAACCAATTCAGCCAAACTTTCCCTGGCAGATAAAATCTAAATTAAATTTTTCTAATGATTATTTTTGAATTAAAGCTATGGTGCCACTATCTGTTGAGTTAATAATTAATTAAATTTAGAATTTAGTACTAAGGTGTCACTATCTAGTAATTAAATAATTATACTATAATTTTTAAATTAATTTTCCCGAAATAAAATTTTGCCACCACACCGGACTCGAACCGGGATCTTTGGGATAGCGCCTCAACACCTTAACCAGTTAGACCATGGTGACCTATGACAGAATTCCATTTTGGGAAGCTTATATATTGATTATTATGGAGACTTTATCGGACACTATGGTGCCACTATCTGTTGAGTTAATAATTAATTAAATTTAGAATTTAGTACTAAGGTGTCACTATCTAGTAATTAAATAATTATACTATAATTTTTAAATTAATTTTCCCGAAATAAATTTTGCCACCACACCGGACTCGAACCGGGATCTTTGGGATAGCGCCTCAACACCTTAACCAGTTAGACCATGGCGACCTATGACAGAATTCCATTTTGGGAAACTTATATATTGATTACTATGGAGACTTTATCGGACCAGGCCAAAACTAGCGCTTCCAGGCGGGCTATTTATGTAGCCACGGGCCCTCTTGGCAAACCTGGGCAGACAGACTTGGCTCAAGTCAGATAATACTCATATCAACACTAATCAGGGGATTAACCATTTCAAATTAACCAAACCAATTCAGCAAAACAAATCATCTTTATAATTTTATCATTTATTAAAAAAGTTGGTTGTATGTCTATATTTAAGATTCTATCAAATGAATCAATTCATAGATCACTGCTATCTTATAAAATTTCATCTAATTCAGTAAATCAAATCAAACAACTTCCTTGTAAGTGATCAAATAGATGACAGATAATAATGTAACAATACATTAATAGAAAATGTAAAATTTTAAAAAATTTTTAACTAAAGTATAGTGATTCATTGATAAGTAGTTCTTTAAGAGAAAAAGATATAAAGTGTTTAAAAACTGGCTTATTTTTTTAATTAAAAATTCATACTATTTTTTTTTTTATTAAAATATGCATTTTTCAATGCTTTTAAATAATTATTGAAATATTTAATAAAGAGTATGGTGAATATACAATAGTCCCTGATGATGACATTTTGGATTTGGAAGTACTAAACAATATTCATATCTACCACCAGGTTGGGCCTAAATGGATTTTTTTATACATCCATCAGTTTATCAGTAAATCATTGTACACTTTTTTCTGTATATTCACTTACTTATATTCAATGTATCTTATATGCATTTTACATTTTGATGATCAAAAACACTGATAATTTAAGATAGCATGATGTTATAACAATATGTGACTTCATGACATGTCATCACAGAGATATGATATCATTGTGACATTGAATAACGTTAATTAATGTTAAAATTGGACAGATAAATGGATTCCAATGCTAAATAAATAAAATTTAAATGACACATTCATGAAAGTAAGTGATTTTAGTTCTTGCTTGGCTGCTTGTTAATTTTAATATACCCTATATACTTGTAAATAAGCCAAGGTTTTTCCCAGAAAAAAATTTCTGAAGTGGGGGGTTGGCTTATACACGGATCAAAAAAAATCAACTTATTTTTTGGCTGGAGAAATCGAAGTAATAAGCAAAACCATTGAAGTAATATAGGTTACTGAACGTCTCCTAAAGATCAGAAAGGAAATTTTGCAATAATTCATTTAATACAATATCAGGTAAAATTTTATCTTATCCCGATGCGATCAAGTGCATCGCGCTGCCAACTCCAACCTGTGTCTATAAACTATAATCAAATAGGCGGTGCCGCACAGGTAAAATTTTATCTTATCCCGATGCGATCAAGTGCATCGCGCTGCCAACTCCAACCTGCGTCTATAAACTATAATCAAATAGGCGGCGCCACGCTGCCCGATATGACGCGATGCCAAAATCTGACAATTGATCGAGAATCTTATTTAGGATTCATTTTTGAGTGAAAAAATATATTTATTTTTCATTATTATAAATTAAGAATGTTTAATCCATTCGCTAGTAATCCATAAATGCTTATTATATTTAACTCATCAATGATTTAATTAAAATAGATTAAAAAGTAACTAAAATAATAATTAAAATAACGAAAAAATAATAATTATTTAAAATCTGTACTGAAAAATAACTACAGTCTATCAAAAATGTTCATAGTAAACAAAATCAAAACTTCGAAATCGCACACTTAACGTCTAGAAATCAAACGTCATCTAACGGTGTTATGACATTAGCGTTAGGATGATCCACTCATTTTAAAATACAATAACTCAACTCAACTCAACTAGACAAAATACAATGTAAGGGAAAACGAACCTTTGAACGATCTCTTAGGAGCCGTGTGATGTAGACGTATTCCAGTGGAATTTTTACTGTGATACTTTAATATGAAATTCTTTTAGAAAAGAAAACAGTTATTCAATAACAATGATAATAAGAAAATATTTTTATGTAAATTATCAAAATTTATTACTATTCGTTAACCTGATATTTTCTGAAACAATGTCACCCTAACGACAATATCATACATTAACATCAATCTCGCTTCGGAATAAAGTAAAATTTTACTTTACCTGATGCAATTGACGTGTCGCGCCACCGAATTCAACCTGCATTTGTATAAGTGCATCAGATAGATGACACCGCGCTGCCTGATGCGCCGCGACGCAGAAATTCTTGACAGTAACCCAAGAATCTTATGTAGGCGCGCTGTGCTGGATCACTTTAGCTGAATTATTGTCGAGAATTTCTGCGTCGCAGCGTCGCCTATCTGATGCACTAATATAAACGCAGGTTGGAGTCAGCAGCACAACGCGCTCGATTGCTTCAGGTAATATAAAATTTTACTTTTTAAATTATATATTGGTGTTTGTATTATATAATTTATTTTATATGATATTTAAAGTTTTCAAATAAAATATTTATTTTGGCAAATGGCATTAATATATCAGTAACTAAAAGTCAAAGATCACGTAATTTATTGGTTTCAAATTTTTATCGAATTTTAAGTGCTAAAGTCTGGAGGGTAAGCTTATACATGGATTACACATTTTTACCGATTTTTAAACAATGAAGTCAAGGGTCAGCTTATACACAGATTGGCTTATATTTGAATATATATGGTATTTTCAGTTTTACTGAAATTGTAAAAATGAAAATTTAAAATCCAAATTTATTATCAGTTTAACTTTCAAACAGTTTATCTATTTATGCAAATATTTAAAAATAAAAATAATTTCCTTACAAAATTTTTTATGTAATGCTATAATGATGATATTCTTAAATGTAGTTTGTTTTTTAAATATTATAAACATTAATAAATAAAAAATTCAGTTAAATTATATCATTTGAGACATTTCTGGTTTTATTATGCCATCATCAATCAATATATGGATTATATTCTAATTTTTCAAACAAAAAACAAATTCAATAATTCAGAGTTCTGGTAAAAACTTACCTCTAAAACACTACCATCATCTGCGATAGTGTTAAATTCATAACTCAAAATATCTTCTATATACTCTTCTACTTCCTCAGGCAATAAATCATCTAAAAATACAAAATCACTCATCATCATAAATTATTGTTAAGATTTTTTATTATAAGTTTTTTTATTAGTTAATATTTAGTAGTAGTTGAAAGTTCAAGCAAATAAGATTAATTACCATGATTTTGGAAAATTGTGAAATATAATATAATTGGATAATTTCTATATCACATATTATATCAATTTTTTTTTTATATTCTAATTTTATCATGCTGTCTATAATATATTCTTAATATTTAGTAGTAGTTGAAAGTTCAAGCAAATAAGATTAATTACCATGATTTTGGAAAATTGTGAAATATAATATAATTGGATAATTTCTATATCACATATTATATCAAATTTTTTTTTATATTCTAATTTTATCATGCTGTCTAATATATCTTCTTATTTGTATTGTAATACATCCTATTCAAGGAGAAATTTTATATTTTTTTATGGACTTTTTTAAATCAGATGTAGAATATGCAAATTATGATGAATCCCTATTCAAAATTTCTATTTTTAAAATTAATAGAAAAATAATTTGTTTTATATCTTATAAAAAAAAATGTAATGGTGTTAGAATTTATGATATATGCATATATAATTCCCAGTTATAACAAAATCATTTCAAATTTTGTTAAATCTAGGAGTGATAAAATGTTTCATTGTTAATAAGTTGTCTATGCACAGATCTAAGTTTTCATTTTTAATCAAAATTGTCACTATTTGTTAATATAAATTTTCTGAATGTATAAAATTTTATTTTTCAAGAAATTTCTTCTTACTGCAAAAAAATTATTTCTTTACAAAAATTTTATTGATTTTTAATGAATTTTAATGCAATTTGATATAATAAGTTATTTGTAAACAGTATATTTACAAATACAAATAAAACATAAGGCAATAAAAATAATTAAATAAAATAATGTTATTAGCTGGGATGATCCAAGATCATTTGTAGATGATGAGTAAGTGGGAGTAGCATACAAACGAGTAATAAAACATGACTTTGAGAAATGTGAATTATTATTATTCTGCAGTACCTTCTAAATTGCATATTATGTCAAATTTTATTTCATATTGTAACTTTATTATATCTCATATTTCTAATTTTTAATCATATTTTTTTGACATGTTTTCTTGATTTTATTGTAACAATTTCCAATCAAGATATTTTTTATATATATTTTTAATTAGATGTATAATTTGCAAAATCATGAGAAAACAGATTTAAAAACTCAACTTTTCTCTATAATTAACGGTAATAAAGTAATTTTTATTTTATCTTAAAGAGAAAGATTGAATATACACCCAGACCTCACTTAGTATTGTTTCAGTCTTCTTTGACATGTTTTCTTGATTTTATTGTAACAATTTCCAATCAAGATATTTTTTATATATTTTTTTAATTAGATGTATAATTTGCAAATTCATGAGAAAACAGATTTAAAAACTCAACTTTTCTCTATAATTAATGGTAATAAAGTAATTTTTATTTTATCTTAAAGAGAAAGATTGAAAATACACCCAGACCTCACTTAGTATTGTTTCAGTCTAAATTTTTTTCAAAGTTGCTTTGTAAAATAATTAAGACAATATTTTGCTTTAAATCATAAAATTCCAGAGTTATGTTGTTTGAGGAATCATTTTTTTCTTCAGTAGCATAGGAGCTCACATTACAAAGTTCAGTTACTGCTCCTATTAGGCCTATAAATATATACTTCTGTTTTCACAATATCTAAAATACAAATAAATCTATTTATCTTGATAGTCACCATCTTCAGGAAATTGGTAAAATTGTATTCCTGATATTTTCTTGTTGTTTTATGTAACTAAATACAACACAAGGTGCAAATACAATATAGTATAATTAAAATTTTACAGATAAAGTTGCATTAATTTAAATATTTAAACACAATTATTTTAACTAACTGCTTTTCAATAATATATCTTTAAATAATAGCCTTTAATTGCAGTTGAATATTAGTAACTCTAAAATACTTTAAATGAAAACGAACTAAAAGATTTTTTGTATTCTGTTTAAATGCTGATGATGGTTTATGACAACTGAAAATGTTCCAATAAATTCAGCTGTTGATAAATATCTATTACAGTATATCAGTGTGCATGCATGCATGCATACACATGCACACACATTCCTCAAGTTACAAACATTTATACTTATGAACATGAAATTTCAAAAACTCAATAATTTTAAATGTTTTAGTAACTAATATTATATAAAATTACACAGTTAACATATTATGGCAGTATTTCAAGATGGTAGCAATAACACCAAAAAAAAAATTCATTTTATATCTAGAAATTTCAATTGTGAAATATATTACAAAATACAGTACATAAAGTTATTTCAATACTTTTAGAGGTCAAAAACAACAGCAGTATCTGATTTATGAACAAAACTTATGTATGAATTGTGTTCACAACTTGAAAAGTGCCTACATAAAAAATTTATTAACAACAAAGATATGCAAACATTTCATTATTCAGATGGCAGATTAAAAAATACATTAACATAAATTATCCTCTCAAAAAACATCTTTTATTAAAGCTTACATCAAATATTACAAAGTTTCAATCATATAATAATAATAATAATAATAATAATAATGATGATAATAATAATGACTTACAGAAACACTTCATTGACGCCAAAGCGTCAAACAGCTGGTTAGTCAGGGGGGATCTATTTACTGAAACAGAAGGGTTTATAATAGCTATACAAGACCAGGTAAT
>AYEL01081588.1:0-11889 GCA_000484575.1 Olivierus martensii | reverse complement strand
ATATAAAAAAATCTGCATTTTTAAAAGCTACGGATAGGCACGTGGCTACCATGTCTGAGTCAAGTCTTTTTCGTTTGATATTTTAAACTGGATGCTCATTTTCCTATTTTGTAGTTTTATGGCTAATTTTATTTAATTGAAATTTAAAATGCGCCTCAGAGTTTAAATTACTATACAAATGCGCCAGGATTTAAAAAAGTTTGAGAACCACTGTTCTAGAGAGATTAAGTTCATTTTACATTTGATAAATGAACTTATACAAGTTCACTTTGCCCTTGGTATTTTATTACAGAATTTGCTGTTGGAACAATAGCGAGTGTAAAATTATTTTTAGATCAAATTAAACATAAAAATAACCTTTACAGAAAATGGCGACAATAAATTTCTATTTACTTAAAATTTCTTTTTAAGTCCATGATTTTTAAAATATAAACTTTTTAATATTTACTTGCAAAGCAGTCCAATTTTGCAATACATTCCTAATACCGTAATGAAAAACGTTTTCAGTGGGAATTGCCATATTTTCCGTGAACACCGACCATGGATCCATGCGATCATCCATGATGCGTCTCAGCGCCATCTATCTCATATTTAAATTTATTCAGGGGAATCTGAAAATTTAATTTTTTTTCCCCGATTATTGTACTTGTATTTCACATGGATATATAGTATTTCATAGCATATTCATCTTATTATAGATATATATAAAAGCATATTATAGAAAATAATAATTTTCTATAATATGCTAATTTTATAGAAAATTATTTTAATTTAATTCTTTTCTAATTTTTTCAAAAAGAAAAATTATGAAAAGAAAAGAAATGCATTCCTGAAAGCTTTAATTATATAATAATTTTCATTTCTTTCATAACTTAACTTTTATAAACTGTTAAAGAAAGATTGAATTAAAATTTTATTGTAATTAATGGCCTACTGATAAATCATTTTCGTTTTAAAATACTGATTTAAAACGAAAATGATTCAATAACGATCTTCATATGCGTTATAAATTTGATTTAAATCCATTTATAATACAATAATTATTAATAAATTATCAATAGAATATACTTTAAAATACACAGGGAAAATTCATTAAAAGAAAAATATAATAATAAATATATAATTTGTGAAATATTTGTAGTATTGTAAATAATTTTGTAGAATAAGGAACAAAAACTAAATGTAGTTTCTAATATACAGAAAATATTTGTAGTATTGTAAATAATTTTGTAGAATAAGGAACAAAAACTAAATGTAGTTACTAATATACAGATTATTTGTCGGCCGGATTGGCCGCGTGAAAACGCTTCGGCTTTCCACTCTGGAGGACCCGGGTTCGAATCTCGGGTCCCACCCCTTGAAAATATTTATCATGGGGTCCGGGCCCGGCCCGTCGATCCCCGTCCTCCACAATCCGGCTGACCCCTCCCCAGGGGTGGCCACCCTGGGGAAGGGCTGCTTGTGCAAGGGCTTGTTTCACCCCGTCACTTAGTATTCTCCCTGAATGGAAAGTGGCGTCATCTGTTAACAAAAAATATATATATATACGGATTAAATATAATATTCTATTTACAATCTAAAATATTAATTTTTTACTTTTATAGTTGCCGGCACGAAAGTTGGAGGAAAATGACGCATGCGTGTTGTATGTCCTTATCGACTGCAGTGATTTGGATTTACCCAGAGTTCCTCTTACTAAACTGTAATGCCGTCTACTTCTGATCGTAGTATATTTATTCAAGGAAAAACTTTAAATAGTCAAGCTCGAACGATTATTTTTAATGTTTTTAATTATCTAAAGGAAAGTAAATATGGAGATAGTAACGATGCAATTATTAAAGAGACCAGCGAAGCAACAGGCGTATCATATTCAACCTGTCGAAGAATAATTGTTGACAGAACTACACCGGATTCGGAAGAAATAATTCGAACCCCAGGTAAAAAACGACCAAGGATATCCGCATTAATTGATGTCGACGAATTTGATCTTTCTGTTATTCGGGCAACTGTGTCAGAAATTTTCAGAGAAAATAAATATCCAACCGTACCGGAAATTTTAGTACGTATAAGAGAGAAAATAAACTACGAAGGAAGCGAAAAATCGCTTCGTCGAATAATGAAAAATAAACTTCACTTCAAATACGGCAAGATTGATAACAGATCGTTTTTCATAGAAAGATCAGATGTAGTTGCCCATCGTCACAGATATTTACAACAGATACACCATTTTAGAGAAAAGTTAAGTAATTTTGTAAATTTAGATGAGACCTGGGTAAACGAGAATCATTCTAAGCAAAAGCAATGACATGATAATTTATCTGTTAAGGGTCGAAAATTACCTCTTGACAAACAATAAGCCTATGTAGTCTGCGATTTCATTAACGGAAGTATCTGGAATAAGTAATGCTCTGTTTCCTGACCGTTTCTGATTGGTTGAATAACATTTTCTCAAATAGGCATGCGTCATTTTCCTCCAACTTTCGTGCCGGGAACTATAAGATATCACATGCTGAAGATGGATGGCCATATGTTAAAGTAGTCGCTTGCAACGGTGCGACCTGGAGGATTTAGAATCGATTCTGGATTCTACATCTTCATACTTTTCCAGTGGGTTTCAGATCTGATTGTTGGTCTTTATCCTCCATTATATAGATCACAAATACTGCTAATATGCAAAGCTTGTGATGGCTTCTAATTGGCATTCCTCGGCGACCGATGGCCGAGTGGTACCCAGGTCCGGCATCTCCTGAAAAGTTTTTCGGGGTGCTGGACCCGACCCGGCGATACCCGACATTCACTATCCGGCCCCCTTCACGGGTGTGGGTGCAGCCCATGGTTCATGCAGCCCATGAACTGGCTCTGCCTCTTAGTAATCTTATCGATTGGAAAGGAGCATAAAATAAACAAAATAAAAAAAAATACTAGCAACAAGTGAAGCGGTCTCGCTATATTGGTTTACTCCACCAGCAACATCGTAAAATCGACGATACAGCAAATTGACTTTGTTTTGGTGGCCAGATGTATCCCATTTATGTTAGTAAATATGATAGTCAGATCCAAATAATTAATAAAAAGGATGTAGTATCCCAAAATGCACTATTATAATATACTCCGTAATCCCACTACTTCAGTGGCTAATATTGAGTAGTCTATCATTATATTTAATTCGTTGGGTTCAACCATTCTTGGTTTTTATTGACAACTGCCAATTAGCGCAGTCTATCCAGTACGAATACATCAATGGGTTCATCATGTTAATCCTGTATTATTACTGAAAAAAATCTCACTTAGTATGGGATCCCGAGACATGAACTCGAATTCTCCACAATGGAAGCACAACACACTTCCACCAACTTAAATTATCTTTAAAGATGATATGAAATCATATTCAAAATTTGAAAGAAAATTATAGAATTTTCGATTCCGAAGTTATAATAGATATGGCAGCCTAAATTTATTTAATTAAATAGATTATAAAATTCTTTATCATTATAATAATATCTGTAATTGTTTCGATAACTGTCGCATAACTTCTTCAAATGATAAAAGTAATATTCCTTATTTTTTGGAATTCCATGTTTTTTTTTTTCTTTCTGAAATATTTACTGTCTATTGAAAATTATGTAAACGTTCTACATATTTCTGTTACTTTTTTATTATTTCATGCAATCTTTTAGGCCCTTTTCATTCAAAAGTGAAATAAAACAAAAAATGAAGTTTACTCGTTTATCTATCCATCATTACGATAACTCGCATATATTATCTGATTTAAATAAAATTCATGTGTTATCCGATCATATTAGAGAGCTAAGCCTATCAAAAATGATCAATATCGTAATAAGAGAAAAGATATTTGCATATTTTGAGCTAATGCGTCGCGTAAAATTACTGATCTGCATAAAATATACACACATTATTGGGATTCTTTAGAGCAGGGGTTGGAAACGCGGTGCCCGCGAAGCAATTTTTAAGTGCCCGCAGTTCAAATATCTGGAATCTAAATTTTAGATACAGTATTTGAACAAGAACTACTGGTAGTTGTAATGAATAATTTTAGTAAAAATTCTTTACAATTGCGCACTTTAATTTTATCTTCGCCATTTTAACAATTGCACAAATTGTACAATTAAATTTTTGGGGAAAACTGAATCTTAGAGACATCTATATAACACTAGATGACTAGATGAATCAATTTTCGAGTACTAGAGACATCTGATGCCGCATATAGTGACCTATTTTCTGTCCCCACTATCCTCATATACTCTATCCATCACTGTGTGCTACGGTGCCCGCCGAACTCCCGTATTTCTGAAATATGCCCTCCTATTAAAAAAATTTGCAGACTCCTGCTTTAGAGAACCAATCCTGCTGAAAATGATTGATATTTGATGTCTGAATGGACGTTTATCTGTCAAAACAGGCGCCTCCTTTTTCATAAAAAATTGGTACGCCCTCTCATTTTCTTCTTCTTCTTCACTTCTTAATATGGAGGTTTTAGCTAGAGCTTTTTCCTCCGATGACGATTATCTTGTAGGCAATCTAAGTGAAGCCCTCTCATTTTCATAACAGTCTTATTTTATAAATCCTTTCGACTTATAATTTAATACAGCAAAATAAAATACTATATTTTGTTTAAATAAAGTTCTTATACATAAAAAGTATATATTTATTATGGTGTAATAATTTTAATACAATTAAACAAATCTTACAAATAAAACGAAAAATAGAATACAGTTTAATGCAACATAATATTTTAATGCAATGGGTAGGCTTGTTTTCGGCACAAATTCTTTCAAATCGAGGTGTCATTGAAGATATCGCTACTTGCAATTCTTTTTCATCACTAAACGAGATCGATATTTTGTCTTTAAAACAGCTAAAACAGAAAGTTTTTGAGTACATGGGTATATGTACTGTATTTATAGCCTTTTTGCTGATCTCAAAAATGATGTTTTTGTTAATTCTTGCATGCCCTTCGCAATAGACTAGTGCCTCTTATGGGGCGTGCCCACAGTTTGGAAAACTCTGCGCTAGACAATCGTGTGTATTAATAACGAAAAAAATTGATTCATTATTTTTATTTGTGTAATAACAAATCCGATCCGGATAACGTATGTGAATTTCATTCAAATCAGATATTGCTTCTTATGATATAACATTTTGACAGAAAGATATGATAAAATATCGATCAAGTTCAACATGTTTGGTTATATAGATTATTCAATGAAACATCACTTGAGTATTTATGGAAATATCATGTTTATAAGTTTCATTCAGATCGGATATTTATGCGAAATATATTCCCCAAAATTATGTAAATATATTTTATAATTATTATGACAATCAGTGATGGCTCTACAGCTTTTAGCGCAATTTTTGCTGCGCCTCTTAAGTCGTCATTTTTGAAAAATAAATAAATTCATAAAAATATCGCATTTTAACAAAACTTTTATTTTTTAAAACAATATTTCACAAACTTACATTTCTGTATGCAATGTTGCATTCTCCTTGTTACCGTTTATTACATTCTTGCATGAATTCTTGCCTCCGGGCAGCCGTCCAGTCCGCTTACCTTTTAAATTACGTATTAAAAAAATAATTGTCTTACTACAATAACAATAATAACAAAACATAAAATGCGTCCCTTTGGCGCCCCTTAAATATCGGCGCCCTGATCGGTCGCTCCGCTCGATCGTATGTTGAGCCGGCCCTGATGACAATAATAATGCCCCAATATCGATCATTTTCAATAAATTCGAAGTCGATAATTGTGAATTCTCAAAAAGGTGTAAAATCAAATAACGGAAAGATTCATCTGACCGATTCTTCAATTTTAATTAACATGTTGAAATTAATTTTTGTATTTGAGAATTTTTTTATGCAAATAATTCCTTTAATTCGTGCAAGGGAATTTTTAATGCATTATTGATACACAAACTATTGATTTATTAATTGATCTATATTTTATTTTTCAATTTTAGATGAAAACAAAATTTTGTTTTTTTTTTTTTTTTATTTTTTTTTTTAAAAAAAATAAATTATTAATATTATTTTAATTTTTTTTTTTTTTTTTTTTTTTATATTATCAAGTTTTTGCCAAAAAGAGATAAAAATAATTATAAAATAAAAAATTAAAATAATTTAATGCTGATTCGTGATTTCAGCTGCCGTAAACACTTTCATCCCCAAAAGCGACATAGAGAAAAAAATCCTTGTCGTGATGTTCCTGATAGAGACAGCCCATAGTTTCACTGACTGAGGGCATTATGTTGTTCACAAATAAGAATAGGGCATCTTCCGAACGTAAAGTGATTCTCTTTCTTATTATGAAGTAGAACTGGCCCAGAGTTAAATTCGATGGCACCAAATATTTCTTTTTGTCCAAATCAGCAACTTTTGAGTTTGGAATTTTCTCCACAATGACAGGAACACGATCGGGATACTTATTCCTGATTTTTTCGGCTTCATTCAGACGCTCTTCGAAAGAAAATTCGTCTTTGTATTGGAATTTCATTGTTTTGTTTTTCATTTGTATTTTTAAACAGATGACTGATAAAAATTTTACTTAGAAACAAACAGTTGTTATTCGATCAACAATCCTTTCATATAACAATATCACGAAGCAAACAAATTATAAACTGGATTATTAGCTGTACGTTCAATAGCAAAAATTTTTTTAATTCTATTTATTTTATAGTTGAATTTTTGATACTCTTTTCAATAAATGGACCTATAGAAAATAAATTAAAAATGGGATTAGTCCCATAATTAGTTTTTAATATATAAATACTATTAGACTTACCATAAATGCTAATACGCTCTTGAATTAAGTACAGTATAAATCTCTTTCATTGTAACAGATTCATTTTTGTTTTAAATAAATACAATATCAAGTTAGCTATCTAATAGACTAATCTTTTGCAATTGTCATAAGTTACTTGTTTAATCTATACTGATGAATCAAAGTCCTAAGTTAGTTTATTTTATTATGATTCATTTTGTTAGTTTTTTAATGAACAATAGTCAGATTCCTGGAATTCCCGTGTATTTTTTATTATCAATGTATTCAAAAATTAAATTATTATCAATGTAATTTTCTTTTACATATGCAGGATGTCCCAAAAGTTACTATCTCGAAAACTAATGGGAATACAGGAAAACGGGATTAAGATAACAAAATAGTTTTATTTCAAAGTAAGTGCCATACAAAAGTAGGGACGTTCAATAAGTATCCTCCACATGGCTAAAGTTGATATCTCTACAGAGCTCAAAGCGTTGAAATTTCATCTCTAATTCACGAATAGCCTTGTGTGTTAGACCTACCTTATAAAACCTCCTCTCGAAAGTCTAATTTCTGTGCATTTCATGCTTTTGATTTTGCATGTTACCTACAGAGCTCAAAGCGTTGAAATTTCATCTCTAATTCACGAATAGCCTTGTGTGTTAGATCTACCTTATAAAACCTCCTCTCGAAAGTCTAATTTCTGTACATTTCATGCCTTTGATTTTGCATGTTATCACAAACACTCGTGTTTCCGTGCTCAGTATCGTGAGATGGATTTGAAATGGAAATCTTAAATTACACAAAATTTAAAATCATAAAAATAACTTTGTTTACATCACTTCTTTACATAGATACATTGGCATCTGTGATACATATCATTATTCCTACACAAAACTATTTTTTTAAAAAGTTCTGTCTATAAAATAGTGACTTTCGGGAATATATATATATAGAGTGTCCTGAAAGTCACTATCTATATACTGTACATTGAGAGAACAGTTAATATAAATGACAATCATATTAACTGTTACATCGTTGTGACGCCATACTAGCACTTTTTGTATTTGACATTATTATCATTACGTCATAGTGTTATCATACAGTACATTAATGCTGTTTTGATATCGAATTGATATCATAGGGCATCAATTTCGAATAGATTTATTATCCCAATGATGATCTCGCTTATCCTATATAAGTTATATTTTAGGTCTCATGACCTATCCCAGAATTATTAATCTTACCTTAATAATATCCTTTTAATTTTAAATCTTCTCAGCTGATAGAATGACCTAACCATTCCAACAAAAATCCAAAAAATTAAATAAGTATTATCGTTTTGATCCCAAAATATTTCACTTCCTGGTTTTTGCGGTTTTTCCACATTACTTATACTCAGACTACATTTTTAGATAAACTATGATGTGAGTAATTTGTATTCATAGAAATCGATGAGGAAATTTTTAAAAAATTATGTTTTTTATATTTACTATTTATATTTAAAGAATATTTTTGAATAAGACATAATAATTTAGGCTCTCAGAATTATTATTTTGTTTATTTATTTTTGCTATTTCGTGTCTAATAATTTTTCATTAAATTCGTAAATAATTCGATAATCTCTCAAATAGTCAGATGAAAACCAAATTTGGTTAACAAAAGTGACGAGAAAAAAATTTTGGTAATTCTTTTTGCTATTTGTGCCCATCAAGCAGAGCCTCCGAGAAAAATTTTCGGGCCTGTGACAAGTCTGTGGTCCGGGCCCCACTTAAAAAGTGCATCACTTGGTTTAAAGGCCCCACTTAAAAAAGTGCATCACTTTGGTTTAATAAAAAAAAAACATATAAAACAATAAAGCATTTATTTAAAAAAGGCAAACAATAAATTCAAAATTCCATACATATACATACTATGTTATATATAAAAACGTTTATTTTGGTACGACTGATTTGGGTGTTCTGTCGGCAACCTGCGAACTATCGGACACGTTATGTGACACTTCAGACCCGACGGTCGGGCCCTTTTCGATGCCGGGCCCGTGACAAAAGTCACGGATGTCGCCCCCTCTTGGCGGCCCTGCTGTCAAGATGGTGTCTGTTCTGTTATCTGCAGCTATTTAAATCGTTTCTTACACGTTTCATTGATAACCATTCTGTTTTGTATTTATCATCATAGAACACCGAATTTTTTTTTTTTTTTAGCTTTTATCGCGGGGGCAGGATAGTTACCAATATTCAAATATTTATATAACTTTATACAAAAATATTATACCAAAGTGAACGGCCATTTTGATAGGGATTCGCAATGAGAAAAAAAATCTTTCCATATTTTTAGGCAAACTAAAAATATGTAATCCATATTATTTATTAATGATTATTTGCATTTATAGATATATTTCCTATTTTTAAAGTTTTTATAAATGGGCATGGGGGCGAAAATATACTTTTGTCCTCTTATAGTAAATATATGATTATTATAGTAAACAGTAATAATTTATTTTAGTATAAGTTTTTTAATAAAAATTATATGTTTACTATAATAATAATAAGCGTAAATTGAATAAAATATTCAAGTAATATTTTTGAATAAAATATAATAATTTAAACTTAAATGTTCAAGAAACGATTGATTGATCAATGTATGCATCGCCATCTGTCGAGAAAGTTAGTAGTTATAAGCACGGTTATAAGCGATACAAATTTTATATTTTGTTACTGTAAAGTATTTATTATTATATTTATATTATTAATTAAAGTATTTTTCTGACGATAATAAATAATATAAAATTTTCATTGTTTATTAAATATCAAAATATTATATAGATAATATGTTACTTCATATTTTTCCTTTCTAATGCAATATTATTATTTTTGTTTTTGTACTATATATTCCAATGTTATCTGTATAGATAAGATAATATAGGTAATATATATCAGATTATATCATAATTCTTATTTAATAACAGTATTTTTGTTTTTTAATAGATAAAACAATAATATATAACGTAATCGCCATCTATTGAGAAAATAAATAATTAAAATGAACACAAAATCTTTTTGTAATAAGAATTTTTAACAGCGATCGTGATGCCGGTATATAAAATATAGAATTAACGGATTATGCTATAATTTAATAATATTTATTATGATAATTTTACACTGGAATTATTAGATATATAGAATATTGTGGTGCAAAATACCGCACACTGCAGTTAAATGGCAGATTATTAATTTTTTGTTCTTATTAAAAGTATATGGAAAGTCTAAATATTCATATCGAGAATGTTTAAAAATTACTGATTTATTGATTATTGTATAGAATTCAATCAAAAGTGTTTAATGGTGTCTTCTTTAACCGAAAAGATGGCGGAAGTTTACACTTTAATACTCTTTAACGGTAACACAACTGTTGCTTTCTAGAATGTCGTCTCTACGAAGAATGTTTGGTCTCTACTCATACTTTTTTACGTTATGCTCTATCAGTCAGTAGTACATTTAGTTCTAAATCAGTATAAATGTAGCAATATAATTAATACAAAACTATAGTAAAATAATACAGAAAATTTGTCTGCACATTATTCAAATTATTGATTGCCAAGTACAAAGTTTTAGAGACACTATATATATTTCGAGATTAGTGGTTCTCAACGTGGGCCACGTGGCTCTCCAAGAATTACAAATAAAAGACCGAACTAACAGCAATTATGAAAGTGGAACCATGGAAATAAATGAAACTCAAAAGGAGGGCCATAAGGAAAAAACGATTGAGAAACGTGACGTAGCTGATGTAGACTATTACGAAAACCTAGAACATGTTTTACTCTACACAAAAAAAAAATTATTACAAATTGGACTTGTAGTATTAAAAATATATTGAATAATATTTAAAATGATGATAGAAATATTAATTTATTATATAGTGTACAAAATCGAATCGGGAAATGTGTTGATTATCTGTTGTAAATAAAAATTCAGATAAAAATTATAATTATTATTATCATTATTAAATTATTATTAGCTTTATCTTCATAGAGATAAACTTTATCTCCATAAAAATAAAGTGACTTTTAGGATATTTTAATGGGCATTATATAAAAGAAAATTTAAAAAAATATGTCTCACAATAAAAATACTTTTGATTAATTATAAAAAAAATAGTTCTATTTATTCTTGACAATGATGGAAACCCATTAAAATTCTGTAAATATGATTCAAATTTAAAAAGTTAACATTATAATGAATTATCATCATTGCACAATGCGCTATTATGATTTTCTAAGCAAATTTATTATTTATTCCATTCGAAACTTTATCGAAATTAATTTGGTGAAATCTGATAAGGAAATTATTTTTTATGAAATTTGATATACAGTAGTACAGTAAGATCTGGCTTAATGCTGCTCTGTTTAAACGCTTTTTCTGTATAAAGCGGTTTTTTTCGAATTCTATATATTTTTTATTGATTCATTTTATCGCGGTTTTTCAAGTTATACTCACATAAATCCGAAATCACATGAATTTGTTGCTTTGATACTCCTATGCCATTTCGGTTCGTTTGATATCAGTGCAGTGTAGTAGGCTACATACGAAAGTTTGTTGCGTTCACAGTTTTTATTTATAATCGGTCATCAACGTTATTTTACAGTAATAAAATTAACAATTATCCCAATTTAGTTTTAACCCGAATGCTGCCACTTCGAATTGTGAGAATCGCGATTTAGAGACACTATATATATTCCGAGATTAGTGGTTCTCAACGTGGGCCACATGGCTCTCCAAGAATTACAAATAAAAGACCGAACTAACAGTAATTATGAAAGTGGAACCATGGAAATAAATGAAACGCTATGGCGACGACGCGAGATCAAATTGCGGGCAGGTATCGCCAGGAACGAAATAATGAAAACGAAAGGTTAACTTTGTGAAAACAAAGTACGTGGGAAGGAGAAAAGAAAATACTGGAGATAAGAGTAAAAGTCCAAGACAGAGAGAGAGTCGGCAGAATCGGAGAGAAGGTACCGTAAAAGAAAGGTGTGCGCCGAAAGAGATCCAAGGATTCATCGAAAATCATAAGTTGTGTTTGTGTATGTGCATCGAAGAAGTTGG
>AYEL01081586.1:0-35929 GCA_000484575.1 Olivierus martensii | reverse complement strand
TTAAAGTTGCATTACTTTACAATTTTGTTAATTTAAGCCAATAAACTTTCAGTACTTAATTTTTTCAATGTTTCTCATCTCTCATGTATTAAAACAGATATAACATTACTAAACTTTCATGCATTATATCTTTTAAATGGAGCCTCAAATCAAAAAATGAGATGAGACTTTTTTACTCAGAATATTATCCTCTACAAGTCTAAATTTTGGTACAACTTTTTTGAATCACTCTATATAACACATGCAATTCAACTTGTATATGATATGATTATCATATACAAGTTGAATTGATGATATGATTATCATATATGTCATGCTGATTATCATAAGTATGTTCAATTGCTATAATGACATTAAGAATATTCAATAGTGTCAATTGAATTTCATATTATTTAATCTTTTGAAATACAATTGCAATGTATATATACCAATTATAAATTCTAAAAATATTAGATATATTTCATAATTTTGCTTTTTCTAAAACTAATTTCAATACTTTTTTAATCTAAGTACTCAAAAGCCAGAGATTCATACACAAGAGCTCATAACAAGATGAAAATCATTAGAAATACAAAAAGTAATTTTAGTTTTAAAAATACAATAGAATCTCATTAATATCTAAGATATGAAAATATTTACAATAATGTTATATAAAAAAAGAATTGTATTTATACTAAAAAGAAACAATTCTCTTTGCTTATTATTACCATAAGAGAACTTTGAGTATGACATTAGTTTAGTTTTTATATTATTAAATTTTAATTCAGAAACTGGCAAGATATATGCCAGTAACTATTTTAAATTATAGACTTTTCATATATCTTTTTAAAAAATAATTCCAATAGCCTAACTAGCCTACATTACCTCTATCAGTTTCATTTTTCCATTCTTTGGAAAAATTCAGTTTGCTATATAGATTTTTGACTGATTATAACAAATATTTAATGTTATAAGTTGAAATATAATTTCATTTCAGTTCTACAAGTTCTGATATGCGATAGTTATAAATGAATACAGAAATACTTTGCCATATGCAAATAGGAAGAATTGGAAAACAGCATATTGCAAAAATACTATTATATGTATTTAGCAACATAAATTTTATTTTTTCTATCATATTAAACTTAAATTTGACAAAAACAATTATTCAATTATGTAATTATGCAAGTTTTAACAGAATCAAATTGTTAATGCTTTAATTAAAAAATACACAAAAATTAAATAATTTAATATATTTCTTATAAAATATCAATATAGTTATCTAAACAAGATGTTTAGATAATTAGGATTAGAATAGTGAAACACACCTATGGCATCCTATTGATAAATGACAGCGATTCAAGTATTTTTAAAATTCATGCGTGCAAACTGATACTAAGGAAAAGCTTGAGAAACTTTACAAGATCTGTGCATTTTCTGATGATTATTATTTTATCATCTCATTAAATTTCAAAGTCAACAAATAGTTAATATAACTATGACCATAATAAATTGTTTTTAGTTTATTTTGGCTTTTGTAATATAAAGATTGCCTAAGCCAAACTGCACCAAATATAAAAAAAAAATATTATATTCATAAAACAAAAACAATATATAAAAGGCACGTTTAAAAAGCAAACAAGACTAGCAAATAGTAATTGATAACATTCAAAAACATTATTTAATAAAATGATAATTGGAAAAATCAAACAAAAACAAGTAGCAACAAGAAAAATTCATTCAAAAGACAATTATAAAATTTAATTCATAAAAATTGGAAAGAATTTTAATTTCACTGTCAGATAATAGTATAAAAGACCAAGATGATTAAAATTCTTTCCAATAAGATATAAATAATTAAAATGCCATAAATATTTGGTATAAAATTTGGTAAAATAAGCATACTCAACTGAAATGTACTTCATAATAAGTATACAGTTGCAAAAATTGTAACAATTTAATCTTCATCCATCAAGTTGATACAATGAGTGGGTAAATAATTTGACAATGTCTTTTATACAGACTTGGAATGATTTCCTTTTACTTATTTCTACAATAGCTTAATAGCTTGAATTACAAAGCAGATAGCTTGTCAAAATTCAATTCAGTGCTCTAATTTGACATTATTAAATTATAGAAATTGTTACAGAACTGGTCATCCTAAGACTATTGTCATAATTAAAAAAATTCCTTAATAAAAAAAAATAGTATATCACTGCAATAAACAGGAAAGGGTTTGCATCATTGCACAATCTCTCTTTTTTTTGGTACTTGTGTCTCATAGAATGATTTTTTTATTGCTTAATAAATATTGTTTAACAATTCAAAAAAACTTCTAAACAAAAGGAAAGGTATGTGTTGAAATAGATTTTAAAATGAAGCCAACCCCTTTCCATTTACTATACGCTATATAGATATCGTATAGCACGCAATAATTAAATGAATATGATATGTTTATAAATTTACATCATGTTGAAAAATTCAATAATTTAATATCAATAACAAAGTTATTAATAGTCATATTAAATATTATAACCATGAATTATGATCTTGTTAAAAATGGCCATTTTTGTATATAAAATTGGAAAATTTTATTAAATTATTTATTGATATTTATTTCTTTTATATTAAAAAATTGTGTAAGACTGATTGAATAAACAAACCCTGGTTTGGTAAGATGGAATATGGCAAAGGTTTTCTGTATACATACTTAATTCATATGTATTGTAATTAAATTTAATTTTAATTAGGACATACTTCTATTTTATTTAAAACTTAAGTTTATGCAACCAGAAATGATAGTAATAGTGCTTTATACTAATTTAAATATGTTCGTAAGAAAAGATATGATATTAAAGTGATATAGTAATGTTACTGAAAAGCCTTTAATTCTAACTGGAGAAATGAAAATTATATTGTTAAATTCCATCTAGTAATCTTACTGTACTAACGAGAATCTATTGTATATAAAAATTCACATATGGATAATCAAAAGTTGCCCATATATGTATTTGATATATGTTGCAAATTTATGTAACCAGAATTACATAAATCAGCAACATAATTTTCTAAACTGAATCCAAATAATTTCATTTAATTTTGGTGGGTTAGTTTCTTTTTAGACTCAGTTTATTCAACATTCAAAACTTACGTTCTTCAGAAGAATAGAGTCTCGTTGAAAATAATTGAGTTTCATCAAGTTTATGAATTCCATACTCTAAAGATGAAGTAAAAGATTATTTGCATATTATTTTCTATTTTGCAAAAGAAAATATACAAAATAATGCAGAAATTATTTTAGAGGTCTAAATAATACTCAAGTTAATTTTTAAAGATAGGAAAATTGAAAAATATCCTGATACTATGTCACTTTCTTTTAATCAATAAAAATTCCACCACCAATTAATGATTATAAAATTTGATGGATACGTCAAGAATATTACAGTACAATTTAAATTATAAACTATAGAAGTGGGGATAAAAATCTGAGGAATATATTTAATTTTTACATATTCTGTATTTCAAATCTAATTTTATTTTGAAAAGAAAAATTAGAAAAATATAATTAATGAAAACTTTAATTGAAAAAATTAAGTTTTATCCTAACTGAAAAACTTGATATAAACATTTACTTGTAGCTGATAGTTTCCAATAAGATTCCAAATTTTTATATGTTCCATATTGTATTTTTCTCTGATGATTAAAGCAAGATTTAATCATCAAAGAATCATTAATTATAATTTTTTAATTTTTCTTTTCAAAATAAAATTAGATTTGAAATACAGAATATGTAAAAATTAAATAGGTTCCTCACATTCAAATAAAACATATTGAGATCATCATCATAGAAAAATAAAATATATTGAAGCAAAAATTACTATTGTAATTTTATAGTTTTATATTAAAGATTTCTATTTCATCCTAATTAATTTTTTTCTACTTTTTCGATTATTATTATTTATTTGGAAAATTTTTGTTATTTATTTAGTGTAGTGACTTATAATTAATTAAATTTAATTAATGTTTAAAATAAAACAAAGCAACACTGAATTTTAAAATTCAGTCAGTCAGGGAATCTAGATTTATACAAGTGAACGAATTTATTATTGCAAATAAAATTTATTTTTAAAGTGTAGTATCAAACATAGATATTGGCATCTTTTAACTGTAAGACAATTTCTTATTTATGCTTTGGCAAAGCAACACTGAATTTTAAAATTCAGTCAGTCAGGGAATCTAGATTTATACAAGTGAACCAATTTATTATTGCAAATAAAATTTATTTTTAAAGTATAGTATCAAACATAGATATTGGCATCTTTTAGCTATAAGACAATTTCTTATTTATGATTTGGAACTATTAAAATGACTAATATCCAGATATTTTTCAGAATATTTTTAGATAAATTAAAAATTTTATTTTTTTCATAAATTATAATATAATCAATCATAAGTATTCATTTTTATTTGAATATAGTTCTCTAGCTGTTTTGAATTGAAACTATTTTTGTTAGCACAAGAAAAAGACTAGTTTATTAGATTGACATAATTTATAGGTGATACTGTAGATGATATGCATTTCATTTAAATCTGATTAGATCAACTATTAAAAAAAAATTTAAGACAAAATTAAAGAAATAATTTAATGAGGATATAAATTTGAAAAAAACCTGCTAATGACGATTCTTATCTAGAATATAAGAAAGACTTCATTATAATTCACCAATAAAACAAAGTTAACAAGATTATTTATTTGGATTTAAATAGAATTTATTATAGTGAATATTTAAAAAAAAATACCAATTACATAATTCAACTAGAAGATTTAAGTAAAGTGCATATTATGATAAATTTTTAATTTTATTTTAAAATTTTATATGTAATTTATTTAAATTCTCTAATGAAATCTTCAGTAACAATAGTTAAATTGGAAAAATAGTTCAGCAATAAGCAGAAAAAACACTAATACATATAAAGAAACTTTTTCAATCACTGTCAATCCTCCTATTTCAGCTTAATAGTGGTTAAAAACTTTTTATATGTATTAAAGCATTGAACTGCTTTTTGTCTTTTTATACAGCAGCAGAACGTCTACAACCTTACTTACATGCCTTCTATATAATTACTATCAAAGAGATTTTTTTTACTAAAATGATAATGTTTCTAATCTTAAATTTTATTTTTACGCACATGATAAGCTTGCCAAATCTCTAATAGAAATACAATTAAATGCAATATTTAACAAATTAATTTGTATTAAAATAAAGGCATACTTTTCTAGACTATTATCACAAAATGAATTTCATATTAAAATAAACCACAGCTTTTTTCACATGAAGTACATACAAAAATTATAGAAATATATTTACACCATAATTTAGTAAATGTACAAGAGTACTAGGTCTAAACACAGATGTGCAGTGATTGTAGGCAACAAAATGGCACTAGTTAATTCAACTCTGAGTCAAATGATATGCATGTCACACAGCTGAAAACTGCTGTTACAGTTTGCATGCTGGAAATTAATAAATTAAACCTAATTAATATGCAAAAAATTATCATATCTCACTTAATTCTTGTTGAAATCTTTTGAAATATTTACAATTTATGACCTTTTTTTATTCTCTTTAACAATGCAATTTTTTTAATTTTATTTTTTTCACAAATCTCTTAAATATTGAGGTTTGTTTACACAATTTCTTAGCTTTATAAAAGATATTCTTAATCATGTTTTCACAAAGAGTATTAATTTCAGGTCTTAGATATCAATGGGATCAAATTCATTAATATTAACTACATTATGCATATCAGTATCAGATGCTTTATTTGGTATTTGACTGGAAAGATTTAAAGTAGTCACAAAATTTACATTTGACTTATAAAAGAAACAGAGAATTTTTAAATAAGTGTTTCAATTAATATCTTTGACAATATAAGAACCTTTCATTAATTATATACCTTTCTTTTCACCTAAGTATTACTAATTTGTATCACTATATTTTTATTTTTTTCTAATTTAGGAATGTCCTTAGCACTCCTATCATAATACTACTTTTGGATTTAATTTATGCTGCTTATTTTTTAATTTATGCTGTATATCCATGGGATCTAAGACAATAGGTTCAAGGGCTTTTTCTGAAACTGAAATTTTGGTTTTAAAGATTGTGCAAAAATATCTATGCTGAAGAGTAGTTCATTTAAGGAATAGAGGTAATGTGATAGTCCATAAGGAATAAGGATAAATCATTCTCCCTTAAACAGTTTTCTGAATAAAATAAGCCATAAATGAAGAAAATTGGACCATATTTAAAAAATAAAAGAAAATTGATAAAAACCAATTAATATACAAATTTTGATTAACAAATATTAATTAACATATGTCGTAATTATTTTGCATAAATTTATTGAATTATTGCCATTATTATTATTAATTTATATTTATTGATATGTTTTTCCTTAATTTCCATAATTTTAAATTATTTTCAAATTTATAAAATTAATTTAAAAATAAATATTCTACGTATACATACTATACATGGGTATTCTCTTATCCAATACAACATTTTTAATTTCCGAATGAATTTGACATTTTAATATACTGTTTTTTTGGCTAGTTATTTTAGTTTGCAAATATACAAGAAGAGTGATTCTTTATATTTATTCCTTCAATTCTGAAGGCATTGTTAGTGATTTTTAATGGTATGTTTGTATATTTTTAATGGTTCTCTGTGTTTTAGGGGATTGCTAACATGCCTTATAAAAACTGAATTTTTTAAGTATCAGATTTTTCAGATATCTATCATGGTAAACCTTACTTGTATTTTTTAATCATTTACCACAGTAAATTTTATTAAATTAAAAAACAAAATCTTGTCAAATTTGATTTCTCTATAAATAATAAGAAAATCCTATATTCTTTACAAAAATTTTTATTAGTAGTTTTTTAAATTTATATCCTTCTTAAATTATTTTTATTTCTTTAATTTTGTTGTATATTTTTTTAATGATCTAATGCGGCATACCATTGGCAAAATATATATTCAACTACAGTATCATCTGCAATTTATGATTATTTAATAAACTCAATTTGATAGTCATTGATATTTTCTATCTTCTGTTAAGAAAATAATTTCATTTTAAAACAATCAGAAAATTTTATCCAAATTTTAATTACCACTTATATCATCTCAGTGACTTATTTTCATTGTTTCATATTTGAATCTTAGATTATAATAACAAATATGAAATGATTACCATTCTCATGTTATCTTTTATTTAAAAATATAAACAAGTTTTCAAAAATAAGTTTGAAAAGTTGTATAAGAGATTTTAGCAAATAATAAGCATTATTTCAAAGTTAAAACGGTTACATACGTTGAAGTTCCATTTCGAGAGGCACCTGTGAAACATGAGTTGAGGGTTTCCTGAAAACATTTTTCAGAAGCCTAGCTGTTTCAGTAAGCCTGCAATTAACAACAAAAATTTTCAAACAAACTATTATATTAATTCTTTTCAATTGAAAATAGAGTATCTTATTCTATAATTTATACATCAAAATCTTAATATAAAAAAACACCTATTACATGCAACATGCAGTTAAAATAATTATGTAATAAAATTCTGTCAAATCAGAATATTTTGTGTTGTTTTAATTTTTTATTAAAATTAATTATTGTTCTAGAATCAAATCACAACATCTCATAAAAAATGCATTATTATTTAAAATAACAAAGAATATCAAAATATCACTTAAACTTTTTAATTTATTAAAACTGTTTTAATCTTAAGGTGTTATTGCTGAATAAATAAAATGCAACATTGCAAAAACACATTAAGGATTTCACAGATTTTTTTGGGCATTTTATAAAAAGATCTATAAAATAAATAAATAATTCTACACTGCTTAAAATATTCAAAAATAAACACTATAAAGCACTAAGGCAAGAAAAATATCACACAAGCACAAAGGTTTTTTTTTAACATAATAGCGCTTTCGATTTATTGCAAATCCTCTTCAGCTACATTAAAGGAACTTTAAATAGTGTTCAACAGAACGCCGAAAGAATTTTTTCATAGTAGCGCTTTCGATTTATTGCAAATCCTCTTCAGCTACATTAAAGGAACATTAAATAGTGTTCAACAGAATGCCGAAAGAATTTTTTCGGTGTTGTGTAGAACACTATTTAATGTTACTTTAATGTAGCTAAAGAGGATTTGCAATAAATCGAAAGCACTACTACGTTAAAAAAACATTTGTGCTTGTGTGATATTTTTCCTGCTTTAGTGCTTTATAGTGCTTATTTTATAAAAAGATCTTTTTTCCAACATATGGCATTTAAATTGCAACTAATATTTTAATTAAATTTCTAATTTTATTGCATTAAAACAATAATAATTTTCTGTTTACTCAACAATAACAACTTCAAGATCAAAATGGCCCAACAAACTGAAAGAGTTACATATCAAAATTCTTTTCATTGATGTATGAGATGCAACTCAAAATTACAAAATCTGTCCATATAGCCATAGCAATAGAGATAGTAATGAGGTAAGTTTTATCATATACATTATTATAATTAAATTGAAAAATATGATATGGTTACGAATTTTGTCAACTGATCAATGCAATTAGAGAGGATTATGATTTTTTAATAAGATACATATAAAATTCTATTTATTATAAAAATTGCAAGGATCAAGTGTCAAAAGTTAACCACAAGTTATTTTAATTCAATCATAATTCTATATTCTAACTAAAATTGATATATTTCTCCAATAAAGTGCAATTTAAAACAACAAAGAGTTTTTACAAGTTTTGTTTTCAATTATCAAAAATTACCTCATGATGTATCTTGCATAATTTCCAATTCAGAATTCATTCCAGAATTCCAATCATTCATGCATAATTTCCAATTCAGAATCATATAAACAATGCTTATACAAAATTAGAAGAGTAAAAGAATGGATGAAAACATAGTCATATGATTTTTGGTAAAAATAATATTTTCTGAAAAAATTTTTCATAATTAAAAACAAAACTTGATGTATATACTTTCTTCTTCTATATTGCATAGAAAATTTACATAATTTATGAAAATTGAAATGCACAGAAAACATCTGTGCAAATCAATTGATAAAAATTACAATTCTTGAAACTCAACTTGATCAAATATTTTTAATAATAAAACTTATCAGCATTACGGTATATATATTATTTGCCATTATTATATATAAATGCAAAAATTGTTAATATTGTGATTTGAATCTATATTGGTACACATAATTGTAGATACTTGCCACTTCTGGGTCCAGTCGTTTTCTGGAGGAGAGCCACTGTGATTAACCATCACCAAATACATCATGTTGGATTTGGGAAGATCCTGATTTTATTTAAGGAGTTGACTTTACTTATGGACATATTTTTTTTTTTAAAATTTTATGATTGGTTTAAGTAGAATGCTTAAAAAAATCTATTTTTTAGTTTAATTAGAAACTAAAAAAAGTTCTAATTAAACTGAAAAAATTTTGAATAAAGAAAAATCATGTGAAAAAATTTAGAATAAACTGAGACTGATATCTTTTAAGATGGAAAGAGAATTTTACATTAAAAGAACAAAAATTATTTATCAGACATGCAACATTCATTAATTTTATAGAAAACTATTATTCATCAAATCATTAAATTCTTTGTATGAAAATGTTGTTGTCTTTAATAATTTAGTAAAATTCTAATAAAGATATAATAATATTTATAAAAATTGAAAAAGCAATTTAATAGTTTAATCAATATTTAAATTAGAACAGCTTGCCTAGTTTGATCATCACCACTCTTCCCAACTTTTATTTAATTATCAATCAAAAGTAATATTTGTGAACAAACATCACTTATGATTATCAAACAGTAAATTAAATCGTTAAATAGAAGTAAATTGACTATGTTGTTTAGAGCTTTCAAAATATGAATTATCAAAATTAAATTAATAAAAACATTGATTTTAACTCAAAATTTAAAAAATCTATATAATATTTTAACTCATGCAAAAGTACTATTATAGTTACTTTTATTCTTATTGTTACCATTGATGATCTTAAATACCATGCAGAAATCTTTCATTTAAATCTCTTGAAATAAATTTTATTAATACTTTCAACAAAATAAAAATATGAAAATAAAAATTATAAACTTTCAAGTCATCTAATAAAGTAAAAATGCATTACAATAAAAGAGAGTAAAATTTATAAATCAAACACAATTCACAAAAATCAGACAAATTTCACATCAACATTAGAACCACAAATATGGGCTGTTTTGGATTTTCGGTTTGATATTTTATCATAGTTCTTTGGAGCTTCTGATTATCAGCAACAAATTTCATTAAATATTACCAAACAATTAATTAAAGATACAAAGCTAATGTATTTTTTAATTGTCTGTTTTAATTTTTACTATAAATGTTTATTATTACCTATTGTAAAAATTTTTAAAATTTAAATATTAAGATTTGATGTTCTATATGCCGAACATTTTAAATCTTAGAGTTCTTTAAATCTTCTTTTAAATCTTGATGTTCTATATTCCGAACATGTTCTATAGAGAATTAGAATTGTAAAAATCAGTTAATTTAGATAACTTTTGTACTGAGGATGGGCTATGATCTAGCCCGAAAACGTGATTGATATAATATAATACTTGATATGAGGACATACGGAGACCCAATGCCCTTCTTCCACAACGAAACTTCCATAAGATAGTACTTCGTAATTCTATATGGTATATATTATTTAAGGTTAATTTTTTATCAACAAATGCATATGATTTATATATATGTTTTTTAATTGTCTGTTTTAATTTTTACTATAAATGTTTATTATTACCTATTGTAAAAATTTTTAAAATTTAAATATTAAGATTTGATGTTCTATATGCCGAACATTTTAAATCTTAGAGTTCTTTAAATCTTCTTTTAAATCTTGATGTTCTATATTCCGAACATGTTCTATAGAGAATTAGAATTGTAAAAATCAGTTAATTTAGATAACTTTTGTACTGAGGATGGGCTATGATCTAGCCCGAAAACGTGATAGTTGATTAAAAAGTTTTTTGCCTTGCCTAAAGAGCTTTTTACATCGTTTTAAATTACACACAGCAAGAGCTAGTTGTACATTAGCTTTAGAAATATTACAGAGGCAAGATAATGAACGATTAGTAAATGAAAAGGTAGTCGGAGTGTCTAAAGCCTGGGAGTATATCGTAAAAAAATAGTTTTAACGTAAATAAGCCAAAGTTGAAAAACAATTCAGCACTGGAATAATGTAGCTGTTAAATCTAAATTTTCGAACCTTTAAAGTGTCTGCATTTACTTATTTATTTATTATTATGTTATACGATGTGTATATATTTTAGTAAGACTTTGGTTTATTCTGTATGTACTATAACGTATTATTTTTAAATAGTATATACTAATTGTTCTTTGGTTCGAACAGCCAATGTTCTTTAAACGGATGAATTTGTTCTAGAATCTTTATTTAGTTTGTATATTGTGAATGTAACCTGAAGATGGCTTTGAGAGCCGAAAATGTTAGTTACAATTAAATGATTAAATATGCTTTTTATCTCATCTGCTAATAGCGCTTTGTGTTTTAATCGTATTGTGGTAAGAGTTTAGGCAGTTATTGGTTAGTTAGTTAAGGTTAAGGTTAAGGTTAGTTAAGTTAAGGTTAAGGTTACAGTTAGGTTAGTTAAGTTAAAAACTATATAAATTAGAAGTTTACTATATTCTTATTTTGTAACTCCTAGATTTTATGTATAATTTGTAACTATTTTTAAAATGATTTTAATATCACTTCAGAAATGATTCAATTGCTTTAGAATTTTTAAATTTAAATTCATTTTAAAATAAAAATACATTTCAAATAACATGATTATGATAAAATTCTTACAGAAATCATTTCACATTCCTTCAGAAGACACTTTTTTTTGGGACTGTTAGGTCTACCATGTTCTTCTTCCTGAATTAGCAATTAAATATCATCAATGAGCCAATAATATTTTAAAAATAAAAAATTTTAAAGAAAAGTTACAAACCAAACAAGTCTGACATTCCCCACAATCTTCAATTCTTAAACATCCTGGACATTCTCCACATACAAAACCTTTCTTCTTTGCTTGATCAGAAAGAAGATCATCATCATCCTCATCATCTATATGTAATGGTAAGGGTGAAGGTGGTTGCATAGCAATGGAAGATAATGGTGTTGGTGATGATGTTACAGACACAGGTGAAGATACTAAATTTTTTGCTCGCTTCTAAAACAAATTTAATAACTTTAGTGTTTTGCTCAAATAAGAAAACTCAGTACCTGAAAATAACTTTTTTTTAAAAAACCTTAAGTAATTATGTCAATAATAGTCAAAAAATCAAGCAGTTTTTGGCAAAAACAAAAATTTATTTCTGCAAATAGTTTAATTAGATTTCTAACATTATTCATCAACAAATAATAACTAATTCTGCAATAAAACAGAATAAGTTTTAGTTAACACAAACTACAATGCTTGTATAACTTGAATTTGCAGGTATGGACCTGATTCAGGTTACAAGACCATCTTGCTGTAACTGATGGCTAGTTATTTTCTAAAAACTTTCAAATTTATACTGTTGAGCACAATAAATATAGTTGTTCATTTAGTATTTTTACAATCAAAATGAAACCAATGAGAAATGGTGTGAATAGCTAGTAAGAACCTTGATGTAACATTAATTTATTGTTTATGTTATTTACAGTTCTTTGCAAAGGTTAGAGAGAGACTAATTTTTGACTTTTTTTGAAAATTATAAAAATTATTTTGATAAACTGTTGTTACAATAAAAGTATTTACATATAGGATTATTATTGTATTGTTTATTTATTTTAAATAATTTAAATTATATAAATTACTTAAAAAATACTGTTTTGCAGGATTTGCAAAAGATTAGGAACACTTTACACAATGAATGAATTTTTATATTTTTAAAATTAATTAATAGAAAGTAGCTTTTCCTTTCCATTTAATCACATCAAGACAATGTGTTTTCATAGACAACACAAGATTTGTCAAGTACTAAAATTCAAGCTTGCCCATTTCCTATGAATAGCATCTTTGAGCTCATCTTTAGTGTTATATTGCCCACCATAGATATAAACATTTCTTGATAATTATCCTCAGATATTTTCAATGGGTTTAAATCTGGAGAACAACTAGGCCAATCCAAAACTATAATTTCCTGTTGAGCAAAGAATTGTTTTGCTACATGAGTTGTGTAAACAAGGACATTATCTTGCTGAAAAATGAAATCCTTCTGCATTACAGGCAGAAGGTTCTTAGAATTTCAATATACTTCTTTGAATTTTACTTTCCCTTCTAAAAATACAATTTCACATGTACCATTAGCTCAGAAAGCACCCCAAACCATCACAGATTCTCCATCACTTTGTCTACTGAAATAAGTTTCTGGTTCTTTATGAATATCTTGCCAATAATATTTACTCTTATCTGGATCATCTAAATTCCACTTCTTCATTGGAAAATACAACTTTGCTTCATTTATCATCACCATAATCAACTATTTTTTCAGCTCATTTTAGTTCTTGTCTTTGTATGCTTCTTAGAAAGATAAGATGACTTGTTCATCATCTTACACTTAAAATTTTTCTTCTTCTCAAATATCTTGTTATTGTACGAGCTGAAATACGTAAATTTAAATTTCCTTTCAGTTACATGGCTTTTAGAGGCTAATTATCTCAATGCTCAAACATCTCCTGTAGTCAAAGACAGAGGTCTTCCTATTATATAATTAGTACCCTATCCATCTGGGTCCTTTAAAAATGAAGTAATCACATTTTTGGAGCAATTTAATTCTTCTGCAATCCATCAAATTCTTAGGTTTGCTTTCTTAAAGGCTTTAATTTGGCCAATTTCATTCTTAGTCAATTGAGGGCCTTTCCCCATCTAATTTGAAAAAAAAAAATTACTAAAATGATTTTTGCAGCTATTATTAATATTATCTGTTTTCTCTTATTTTGTAAACTGCTGATTCTTCATCTTTATGAGTGTTGTTGAATACAAATTATGAGGTGTCCTTAACCCTTTGCATATCCTTTTAACAAATTTTGTGCAAAAAAAAAAAAAAATAATGTATAATTTTGGAATGGTTCTTTAACAAGATTTTTAACAAATTTTGTAAAAAAAAAAAAAAAAAAAATGTATAATTTTGGAATGGTTAAACTAAATATCTAAATAAACATCTCTATTTTTTCCACTTAGGATGATATGGTTTTAGAATAAAATATGCAAAAACAGATTTTGGAATATTCTAAAAATTGAAGGTGTCCCTAACTTTTTGGAAAGCACTGTATTTATGTGAAGAGTGACTCTAAACACCAATTATATGAAAAATTAAAAAAAGAAAAGAAAATTGTAAATTTTGTCTAAAATTGATGAATTATTATAAATTACTATGAATTCAAATTCCTATTATTTTATCATAAATTATAATAACTAGAAATTACCTGTTCATATAAATTAACAGAAATCTTATACCTATAATATATATTATAAATTTTAATTTATTAATTAATAATTTAAATGGCAATATTAGATGAAGAAAAAATAATTTAATAATTTATCTATTAAAAAAAAACTCCATTGTAACTGAACCCATGAGTGTACAAGTACTTAGGAGCTGTATAGACTAAACATTTAACACTCACAAGCACATCAGACACAATAGAGTGTACAAGTACTTAGGAGCTGTATAGACTAAACATTTAACACTCACAAGCACATCACACACAATACAACATCATTACTACACAATTAATTTAAAACTAATAAAATGAATAATGAACTTCAATAATTTAATGAAAGTTAAAAAAATGGATCATATTTTCTAGTTGATAAAATTCTAATTATTTGCAATGTAAGAGCATTATTATTATTTTTCCTGAATCTTTAATCATTTTCTAAAGTATTCTCTATTCTAAAAACAGATCCATCTTCTAGCACAGACTCTGTATATATATTTATATATACAGATAAATATATATCAATATGGCCTTAAATTTAAATAAAAGAACAAAAGTAAGTCCCCTACTGACATAGTTAATTTATTTTTTAAATTTCTAAATTGAAAATCATTTAAATTCAACAATATCTAAATTCAATAAACATGACCATGGGATATGTAATAGCTAGATGAGCATGTTGTGAACATACCAATGAAAAATTAAGGCCATAAGTGATATTTTTACATAAAAACTAAATTATTTAAAAATGAATATCTATAAAATATGAATAAAAAATCATATTTTATACACAGACATTATAAATAAATAAGTCTCATGTCTTTGAAATTGAATAAATCAAAAAATTGCTGTATTTGTTTGCTATTATTTTCTGGACAAATTCTGTTGAAATGTTAATAATTATAATTTATTATTTTTTATATAATTTTATATTTTAATTAAAGATACAAAGATCGATTAATCCATAACACAGTAAAATATGTAATCTAATTTTATGAAACAGAAAGGGTTAAGACAATTTTGTGGACATTTATATCTGACAGCCTATTTTATTTTTCTACACAAATATATTTTGCTAATATGGTGGATTAGGCTTGAGACCAATACCATAAAGCAAATATCACAGTAAAGTGAATCATATTTTTTCCACTTGCTAGTGCATATAAAAGCTTAAAAACATATTTACATTATAATTTGATTTAAAGTAGAAGTTTACAGAGCACAAATGTTTTAAACAGATTTGAGTGCAAGTAAAAACAAAAATGGAACTTATGTCATATAAACTATGACTTCAAACAAACTAAATTGCTAACTTCAATTTAATTCAAAGTCAGTAATTATTTCACTATCAATAAGAGCAAGACAAACACCAAATTTACAGCAATATATCCATCAATGTGTCATATTTATCCATTTTTGATTTTATTCCACAAGATTACATCATAAATTCTGAGATACAATTAAGGATAAAAAGAGTGCTTTTTTATCAATTTGATACAAAAAGAACAGAAGAAAGAGCTATTGTAATGAATTTTAACTCCAAATATAAAAAAAATAGACCATAAGCATCAAACACAATGATACTATAATAAAATATGAGGTATAAAGTGAAAGAATTATCTATAATACAGCAGTTATATATGAAATGATTGAAAAAAGTATATCAGTATATGCAGTCTATTTACAGGAAATCGATAAAATGAATTAACCTTCCTTTGAAAAACAGGTAATATTCTCATGAATATATTCAAAATCTAAAAGACTTAAATTCACTGAAGCAAACTGAAATCAACACATGGAAGCATTATATGTCATTTTATGATTAATATTGCAGAATTAAAACATACACTGTAATATATTAATCTATTAGACAGGGGATATATAATAACCATTTTATATTATGAAGTATTGTAACATTACTATTGATAGTTAATTATAATTTGCAATAGTATTTTACTGTATGGCAAATTGTGATCATAATTTGAACATATTCTGCATGCCATAATTTTTTTTATTTAACATTGAATTTATAAATAAGTGAGAATGGTCTATACCAGGGGTCGGCAAACTGCAGCTCGCGAGCCACATGCAGCTCTTTGGTAAAGTATATGTGGCTCTGAAGTAAAATTGAAAATGAAAAAAAAAAAAAAAAAAATTCATAATTCCATTTATAAAATTTTTAAAGAATTTTATTCACATAATGGTGATTTCGTTTATTTTATAGGTCTCGCAAAACTTCATAGTACTAAAATGTTTGAAGCATGACGTCAGGGAAGGGAAAGCGAGCGTGGAGTTATACAGAGAGAGAGAGAGTAGAGAGATGGTTGAGCACATGATAGGCAGCTCATTGCTCGCAGTGATTAAAATTGAGGATGTTTTATGTATAAAACATTCTTGATTAAAATCAATGAGATCAATTTTTTTGTGTGATTTTTTCTTCATTTTATAAAGATTTAATTAATATTATAACTTGTTATAATATTACTTTAAACTTTCTTTATTTGTAAAAATATATTTATGGCTCTCAAATAACTTTTAAATTGTTATGAGAGACAGATTTGGTTCTTCCATAACAAAAGTTTGCCGACCCCTGGTCTATACAATAAATTATTTTTGCATGCTTTTTGTTAGAGTTTCCATTTTTATTTGAGAAACTTTTCAAATTCCAAAAAAATAGAGAAGTGAGAATAACTATTTAAAATGAGCATAACATTCTTTTCAGTAAGTGTAATATGGTAATAAGAAGTCCAGTTTGCAATAGAAAAAAATTATTTTATTATTGGTGGTAAAATGGACCACTAAAATATATAATGTTCATTTTCAAATACAGTCATCTTTAATTTCCTAATATTTACAGCATCTATATCTTCAAAAAAGAAAAACTATTTTTCTAAAAAATTATTCTTTGTTGGATTGTTTTTTAATTATTTTCATTTTTGGATAATTGATTTATGAATTTTATCAATTGCATATATTGAATGGGGACAAAATTTTATTTAAAAAAATGTTAAATTTCTAGTTAAATTATTACTCATAAACTGTGATACTCAGAATGAATTTGTATATATAGTAAGTATTATTTTTCAGTATTTCTGGGATTATTTTAGCTATCTTAGAATATTAATTGCATTATTCTATTTATAAATTTGTTTTATAGATTCACTAAATTATTATTCATTTTACTGAAAATGATGATCAAAATAATTTACTAAATATGGGAAATTTTTCAATAGGTTAATTTTTAAAGATTAGCTAAATATCTAAAAATATAAAGTTTTATCCAGAATTCAATTAATTGGTTTATTGTAAATTATTGTGATACAAAACAATAAAGAAAAATTCTCACAAAATTAAATTGAAAGACTTAATAATAAAATAAAAAACAATTAAGAATACATACAGAACTCATATTTAAAAAATATCCAATACACCTAACAATCAAATATTAAATTTTACTAAAAATTTAATATTGAAAAATTTTAATAAGAATAAAAAACAATTAAGAATACATACAGAACTCATATTTAAAAAATATCCAATACACCTAATAATCAAATATTAAATTTTACTAAAAATTATTTCAAAGCAGAATAGAATGAGGGAAAAAAATTTGAAGTTGTCACAACAAAAAAAAAAAAAAAAACTTATTAAACAAGAAAGTTATGAAATATACTGAAGAGAGAGAGAGAGTACTTATTGAAGTTATGCATTAAAAAACTTATTTATAATTACTTGTGAATATAGGTGGTCCCCTAAACTTATGATTATTTAATTTATAATAATCCAATCTTGCCCTTACAATATTCCAAACTTGGCTATTTTCATATATTTTGATATTGGCTAGAAAAATCATTTTTGTTTTATTAAAGATATAGTAAAACAATCTCCTATCACTTTGGGGATACAGGTTCAATTCTGGATTGAGTTGTATATCTTGGAGCACGGGTTTAATTCCCAATTATTTCACCACCTTGGAGGATTGGGATCAAATTCAGACAATTTTACCATCTTAAAGGATTCAGTATTCTATTGTCTATTATTATTACTAAAATTATTACCATTGCGAGTCATTTTCGACTTACAATGAGGTTACCAAAACATAAATACAGATAGTCCTCTACTTATGATGGAGTTATGTGTTGACTCTTTAAGAACAGAAAAATTATTGACTGAAAAGATTTTTGTCTAAAAAGATTTTTAGCTTGTATGTTAAATAAATTACCATAAAAATATATTTTCCTTATTGAGGAAAATAGATATTTTTTTGTTTTCTAATGTTTCATTTATTGTGATTTTGACAAAAAACCATAACAATTTTTGTTTTGAGTAAAACTCTTGAAAAAACAATCAACTCAGCACTAAAATTCATTTGGCATTAATATTCCCATTATAGCAGATGATCGTAATCTGCTAACTAGTTTTTCTTATTCCGATTTTTGAAAATATTGCCAAAATTAGCAAATTAAACAATGGCCAGCATGCAGTGATCACTGACTCTGCAAATCCCATACATGATCAAGCTGCAAAGAATTACCCTGGAAATATAATTTAGTGAATTTAATGCACAATTTTTAAATTACAATAATATAAAAATTGTGTATTGAACTCATTAAAATATTATATTTACAGGGTATTCTTTGCAGTTTGATCATAGGGAATTTGCAGAATCAGTGATCACTGCATGTTGGCTATTGTTTACAATTTAATTATAATTTTTAATTTTATGCTAGTTTTAATTAATTAATAATTTGTACTTTCCTTCTTTATTTCTAATTATCTCAGTAGATCTGAATAATAAAATTATATAAAACAAAGATTTAGGATTTTTATTTAGTTTGATATTTAGTTATTATGAAAAGCTCTTATTTCAATGTAGCAATGAAATGTGCTGTTTATATTCATAATCTAAATTAGGGGTGGGCAACTTCCAGCTTGAGTCCCTGACCCAATAGTCTAAAGTAAGGGTAGCAACCTCTGGCCTAGGCCACATTATTTTATTATATCTAATACCAACGCTATGTATACTTACATACCCACAGTGGGCAACCTCCGGCCCGCGGGCCACGTTATTTTATTATATCTAATATCAACCTATGACTTACATATCTGTACCTTCTCTTTTTTAAATAAATACTATCATCATCGTTTTTGTTTTGGCCCGTGGCCTACCATAAATTTTTCTATATGGCCCCCTACAAAAAAAGGTTGCCCACCCGATCTAAATATTATAAATTATTTTTTTTTAAATTGACCCGTGGCCTACCATAAATTTTTCTATACAGCCCCCTACAAAAAAAAGGTTGCCCACCCAATCTAAATATTAGTCAATTTAAAAAAAATAATTTATAATTCTAAAATCATTATTTTGAAGGAGTTTCTGCTCAATAGTGACCTAGATATTTGTCAGGATTTCTCTCCATTCCATCCAATTCAGGACCATTTTTACATAATCCATGACCTGCTGACTTCCTACTCAAGTACACATTTTTTTCTTGGCTTGCTTCTTCTTCTTTCTCTTGATTCTTAGTCCATCAAATTTCTAGATAGATGTCATGAGATCATCCTTTACATGTCCAAACCATTTTAATCTCTTCATCTCAAAGAAGATGAAGAATGTTTCTTTTCACTTTCATAATAACCTTATTGTAGACTTTTCTCATCAAGATTTCTTTGCAGATCTGCAAAAATTCATCTTGTCATCAGAAGTCTACTGTTTTGGCATTTACTCATTGTCCATGTTTTTGCATTGTAAATTACAATACTTCAGACAACTGGATCAAAAATTAGTTTCTTATATATTTTTAGGAGGATATTCCTACTCCACAGAGTGAAGTTCAACATTGAGATTATTTTCAATTCTTCTCTCATTGTTTCACTGACAGATATCATATTGTAAGATTATGAATCCAAGACATTTACATTATTCAACCATTCTTATTTTTATTCCATTATCCACTTCTATAACCATGCCTGCTCAAAAATGTAATTTAAAATTTCATATTTTTGAATTATTTAACCACATAAAGTTTCAAATTATTTATTAAAAACATTGATTGACAAAGTATATAGAAAATATAAAACTTGGTCTTCATTTAATACAGATAGCAAGTAAAATGTTTCCAATTTCTCTTATTAATCTGACTATTAATTTTATATTTAATTAGACTATAGGATATTTTTATTTAATCTTTAAATAGTTTCTGTTAAACAGTGAAGAAATGTAATTAAAATTGGAATATCTAGGGTTGTCAATGTACAAACATATTCAATTTTTCAATGAATTTCATAAGCTCTTATATCAGGCTTGCTTTATTTATGCATATTGAAACATTTAATACTTATTGTATTATACCATTGGTTTTTATTAATATTTGTGATGCCCATCTATCTTGCCATATTTTGTGTTGTCAGGCAGCAAAGAATGAAGAGGAGAAAAATAAAATAATAAATTAGAAATGAATAATATTAAACTTTCAAAGTTCCACTGCTCATAAACTAACATATAATTCAACAAGCATTTTAAACAGGAATATAAAATTTATTATTAATAATTGTATTTTTACTAATAATAAATTTTGTATTCCTGCTTAAAATGCTTGTTGAATTATTTGCATAAGAACTGTATTTTGCTAGGTCTTTCTTTGATGAGTATAATATTTGACATTTTACTATTTGATTGTATATGAATGATAGAGTTTTGGTTCAAATACATAAATGTCTGTAGACTATAAATGCCATTAGAGAGATCAATTAAGTGGCCACTTCTATCCTGTGTTTGTGGTGATGTAACTGTGTTGATCAATTATTGTTTGTATTGTTTATGTTATTACAGTTGTAACTATATGTATTCAAACTTAAATTTTTTCAGAAGTATGTCAAACTTTAATTTTGTCAGAAGATTAATTTGATGTTTATTTTGAAGTTAATAAAATGTATGGTGGTTTCTACAAGACTATTCTTCAGTGGTTTATTGTGGTTTTTATTTATAATATAATCACTTGATTTCATTATTTAATTCTGGAACATGGGGAGAAAGAGAACTATTTTGCTAATTATGACAGCCCACTTCAATCAAGCATTGGGGGCTGTTACAATGTTTGCAATGAATTACTTATTGTTTCTTATTAAAAAATATTTCACTAAACTATTAACAATGCAGGCATTAAATTTTACTGAGAATGTTTTTTTCTTTCTAATTTTTAGGATATTTTCTAATAGGTCATTCTAGAGTCTATCATGGACATGCTTGATTTGGGGTGTGAGTCAACAGATCAAGGATGGAAATCTTTTAAGTAATCTAAGCTTGGCATGGGCAAGTACCCTTTAAAAATTGTAAAAATATGGAATCCAAATTTGTTATTGAAACTCAAGATAAGCACTACCTAATACTTCTGCCTTGGCTGCATGGAAATTAATTTCTAAACAGAAATTAATTTCCATGCAGCCAGCAGTCCTATATTTCAGGAATTTTAAGAAAACTGAATCTTTAGGTTGTGTTAAAAATAGTATAATAATAACTATCTAAGTAATAAAATAAAATTAATTAATATAAACTCTATTATTAACTTATAATATTTTATTCGAACTAAGCTGTATTGCCACTGTGTACAGATTTGTTGATAGCTTGGCTGCTGCATGATTTATATTTTAAATGAATATTTAGTTAAAAGCAAATAACAAAAACCAAATTTTGAAATAAAATGCATAGGAAAATTTTATAAAAAAAATTGAAAAAAATATATTTTTTAAAAATATATTTCGTTGTTATTGTCACGTCCAAAAAATATATTATATATATATGAATGCATGCATGGATGGATGGATGCATACATACATACATATAGGTAGTCCTTGACTTATAACCAATTCATACTTATGATGGTGATGTTATGGATAAATTCTGTTATTGATCGATGCAACTGATATATATGGAAAGCATCCTTTTTTTTTTTGTGTCTGATTATTGTAGTTTTGTTATATTGAAATACTTCTTATTTTAGATATTAAATAAAAGTAAACAACAAGCCAAATAAGTAAGATAAATCGTTTATTCGAAAACGTTTTCGGCTATCCATGTAGTCTGCCTCAGTTGTAATACAGAGGCAGGCTACATAGATAGCCAAAAACGTTTTTGAATAAACGATTTATCTTACTTATTTGGCTTGTTGTTTAGTTTTATGTAGTTTGTTTTTTTTATGTATTAAGATAATATATAGTGTCATAATAAACATTAGTAGTGAGAAATCCATAAATTATGAACATTTCTGACTTCAGACCATTTCACTTTATTATGACAGGGTTTGAAATTTTTGAAACTGAACTCAATCATAAATGAAGGACTATTTATATAATTGAAAAATTACACATTTTAATTTTTTTATTTTATACAAATTTTGCTATGTATTTTATTTCAAAATTTGATATTTGTTATTTGATTTTAACTAAACATTCATTTAAAATATTATACAACCTAAATTGAAATAAAATTATAAATATAGTTCATAACTTCTGTTGAATTTAAAATGCAACCACAAAAAGCTCCACTTAAATAAAATTTTTATTTTAAAAACATTTTCAACAAGAATTGTTCTTTAGTGGTTTAGTTTCTATTATTTAATTTTCATAAGTTTCAAAAAATAAAAATAGAATAAATGAATAATTATATTGTTTTTCAAGCATTCAAAATTTTGAAGCACAAAGAATTATAATCATTAACAAGTAACATATTTAAAATTTTCATAAGTTTCAAAAAATAAAAATAGAATAAATGAATAATTATATTGTTTTTCAAACATTCAAAATTTTGAAGCACAAAGAATTATAATCATTAAGAAGTAACATATTTAAAATGTTTCAAAAAAGAAAAAAATTAAAATAATAATAGTTAAAACTATTTTATAATAAATTTTATCTGCCTAAAAACTTTTGCTTGATCATATAATATATATATTTTCAACAGAAACATTTTTCGAAATGTAACTAATTATATTTTGCATAATTTAAAATAGAATAATTATAACATTGTGTATATGGATGTTTTAATTATGAAAAATTCTAAAAAGAAATTAATTTCTATTATTCCATATAAAACTTTTTATAGAATATTTAAATAATCCTTAAAATGTTTATTATTGAAATAGACTAAACAAACAATAGAAAATTTCAAAATGAATAAATTACACACAAAACACACAATAATTCTGAAATAAATAATAATTTTATACATCTGTACCTTTGTTTTGTAGCATGTAATATAACTTTTCCTGGATCAGTATTTGCAATTTCACTTTCTCTGACAGCTTCTGCTAATGTTTTAAATGCCGTGCGATGAATTCTGTAGAAATTGTAAACGTTCATTTATCTTGGAATAATTAATCCAATATAAAAATATTAAATATTCTTTAAATATTAAAATGCAACATACACTTTATAAGTGAAATCTCCTAATAATGTTATTAATGGAATAATAATTAATCCCATCCAAAATACGCCTGAACCCATTACCATTCTATCCTAAGAAAAACAATCATCATCAATATAAGAAAATTATATTTAATTTTACAAATTTAATATTCTTAATATTTTATTTATATTATCATAGAATAATTTCGACACTTACAATTCCCACCATATCAGCAGCAATAGGAAGAGATGGCCAGAAATTGCTGTATATTAATAAAAATAGAAACCAGCTTGCAATACTTCCCCATATCGCTAAATGCGTTACCTATAAAACACATAATCACTATATTTGCAAAATTCTAATTGAAACTAACTTATAATTAATTTAAAGTTATTTGATTTAAATTAATTTGTTAACATACCCACGTCCAAGCATTCATTTCTAACCCAGCTTTTAGACAGACTGCAACAACTACATACTGAAAATACATTTTTTAATATAAAAATCTAACATTATCAAGCAAACAGTCAAATATTAAATATAAAAATTATTTTTTTATAAACATAAATTAATTTTCAGATAACAAAGCTTCCCAATTTGCATAAATTTGATTTATAAATTTCACTTTAGGTAATAAAATATGACACTCAAAATATTTTAAAAATCATCTTTATAATTTATTATACATAGCAGTACTGTAATTTTACACTATACTATCACAACAATGGACACAATTGTAACAATAGCTTATTATTATTATTATTATTATTATTAATAGTAAAGCATCAAATGTCATAATAACTATCACAGTATAAGAAGTTATACATCATATTATATCCTCTGAGTGGTGGCAGAATTCACTCGCTGATTCCTCTATGTCAGGGGTGGCTAAACTTCATGTCATTAAGAGCCATATAGGAGAATCTCAAATACTTGAGAACCGTAATCAATTTTCTTTTTGGATCAATGAGAGCTACATCAGTTTTTTGGTTAATCTTAACAATGGTTTGAAAATTATTTATTGCATATTTTACATGCATTTATTTCATTTTGATGGATACTACATTTTATAATAAATAAATAAATTGGGTGGCTAAACTTCATGTCATTAAGAGCCATATAGGAGAATCTCAAATACTTGAGAACCGTAATCAATTTTCTTTTTGGATCAATGAGAGCTACATCAGTTTTTTGGTTAATCTTAACAATGGTTTGAAAATTATTTATTACATATTTTACATGCATTTATTTCATTTAGATGGATACTACATTTTATAATAAATAAATAAATAACAAAATATATTTTTAAAATTTAAATAAGTATTTGCTCCATATTAACTATTGACTTTCATGCTGTGAGCTACATTGAAGGTACCAAAGAGCTGCATATGGCTCGCAAGCTGCAGTTTGGCAACCTTTGCTCTATGTTATAAGAAATGACAAAAGGTATCTTCTCTCTTTATGTAGTGGTTTGTCATACTTCTGGCAAGATTATTTCCTTCTCTTCTCATATTTTTCTACAGTATTCTCATTTTAACCCTGAGTGCTCAGACAGTGTTAAACGTCAATGCTAGCATTGTGAAAGCTGTGTTCTGTAATTTAGCCTAACAATATTGAGAAATTTATAAATCATTGTATCACACTTATTTTTGGTCAAAGAAATCTGAAATGTTTACATTTTATAAGTTCCTTTTTATTAAAACAAGATTATTTCCTTCTCTTCTCATATTTTTCTGTAGTCTTCCCACTTTATCTTTTATTCTTTAAAGGGTTAAACTATTTGTATGCTCTTTATCTCTTTTGTCAAACATCAGTACAGGTAGGCTTCGATTAGTGGGTTCCACGAATTTCTCACATTGGTCAAAGAAATCTGAAATGTTTACATTTTATAAGTTCCTTTTTATTAAAACAAGATTATCTTTTATTCTTTAAAGGGTTAAACTATTTGTATGCTATATTATATATCTTATTCTTTTAATGCTGATAAAAATGACAATATAATTCAAAAATAACTGAGAGTTGGACAAAGAATTCACACATTTAAAATTTATGTTTTATTAGTTTTAACAAGAAAATATTTTTGATTCTTTTCTTCTTGGAAATATTAATTTCTTGAATATGATTATGCTTACATCTTATTTTAAAAATAAGTCACACTAATCGAATATTGCATTATTCGAACTCACACTAATCGAGGCCTACATGTAATCAGATTATGTTCATACTTTCTAGACAGGCTATAAATATAAAGTATAATGCTTTTTTTATTTTTTCATAATTGCATGAGTAAATTAATGATGCAAGTTGAGGAGCTACTACATAGAGTAATTTATTCATACAGAAATTTTAGAGAATTTACATAATATTCTTTTCAAGCTTATGATTCTATTTATTTATAAATATTATAAATAAAATTCATTATACATACTGTGTACACCATGTTACCAAGAACAAGATATCCACCTTCTTTGCCATTTGACCATGCAATATCTGGGAAAAATTTTTTAAATATGATTATTTTATTAAATTATTATAATATTGATAATAATGCTTTACTGTGAAATAAGGTTATATTGTTCATTAATTTAAAATTATTTACATACCTTGAGTCATACTTAAATAAGTCATCCAATATAACAGTACAGAATGAAATATAGAATTTACAATCCATATCCAAAAAACCTAAATTATTTAAAAAATAATTATTTCAGTTCTTATTAATTCATGAAGTTTATTTTATTCATTATAATATAACAATATGTAGAAAACTGATTTTTAATGACAGAAATAATTTGTGCCATAAGTTACTTTCATTTATATTATTATGTTGATAGAATTTTTAGAAAAATAAAATAATTTTTAATTTATAATTTTTTCATTTAAACAATATATATTTAATTTTTTAACTAATCATTTAGTAATTTTCAATGTTCATATTATATATCTTATTCTTTTAATGCTGATAAAAATGACAATATAATTCAAAAATAACTGAGAGTTGGACAAAGAATTCACACATTTAAAATTTATGTTTTATTAGTTTTAACAAGAAAATATTTTTGATTCTTTTCTTCTTGGAAATATTGATTTCTTGAATATGATTATGCTTACATCTTATTTTAAAGTAACATTAATTTTAAAATAAAATCATATTTTATTTAAAAATAGCATTAAATTCAAGCACAGGATTTCTAACATTTTAAAAACAGTATATTAGGAATTCATTTCAACTTATGTAAAATTTGCCTTTACTTAAAAAATGCAAAGTACAGATGGCCTTTCACATTCATAGTTTTTAAAAATTATAAACTTTTTAATAGGAAGTAAAAATTACAATTTTACACCATAATATTGCAACAATTACTATGATACAGCTGTAACAAGAGTTAACAATATAAGTTAATATTGATAGTATTCTCTTCAATTAATACTTAAACAGATAGCCCTTCACATTTGCAGTTTTTCTACTTTCCCAGGATCCCGGAGAAAGTGGAAAAACTGCAATTATCTCTAAGCCCTCCAAATCTTAACTTTTAATATTATTGACCATATTTAACACACAAAAAAGTAAAATAGATTAATAATAATATATATATTATACATTTATGACTTACTAAACTAGTTTTAGTTTTCTTTACGTTTTCTAGCCTAGGAGCATCATTTGTAATTTTCCACAGTAGGCCACAAATTTCCAAAATTATCCATTTAATTATTGATGACAAATTAGCAAAAGTTAAACCAAAGTATAGAGGCCAACTGTAACTGCATCTTATACAAATTATTTAACAATTATTATATCATAGTAATTATTATAATATGATGTAAACTGTAAATTTACATTGCATTATGATAGATCTTCTCCTATGTAGATAGGTTATACCTATAGCATCTCTATTTTTACTACAATAGTACAATAATTATGTAATAGTTTACACAGATATATTATTATTTACATGTATTGAATTTATGTCTTACATAAGTTGGAGAGTTCCAGTATTATATTTTAATTTCATAACAATCTCAATTAATCATTACTTATTAAAATAAAATTTATTTAAAGAGTAAAATTGCTAATATGTTCAAAATTAACATCAATGGATAATAAGTAAATACTATATTTGCCCGAGTACAAATTTTATTTTAACTGTTTTTCTCTACTTTCAAATTATATCATCTTTCATTTTTAGTAGATAAAACTTAAAATTTTCAAAACTGTTGAATCTAAGATTTTCTCAAATTTTAAAATTCAGATTTTAGCAATTTTTTATCCTATATGATTTTATTTATTCTTACAATTTTTATTATATGAGAAATTGTTCATTTAAAAAGTTTTATAATTTTATAGAAGTTATATTTATTTTTTTATGATTATATGATAGTTTTGTGTTAGGATAACTGTTTAGAAAAATAATGTTCATATGAGCTAGCTATTTATTGAATAAAGATAAAAAAAATTATTGTAAAGCAAGTGACTTATTAGTGCCCTAAAAAATGAAATAAACAGATGGCTGATATCAGATTGGTAGAGCCATCCATTAGAAGAGGACAATCTCTACAGTTATTTCAATATAATCCCTCAGATCACAATGGTAAATAGAATTAAAAAATTATATTCTTAATTATTAGTTCAAAATATAATACTAGTTAGTGGAAAAATTTGAGTGCTTTTAGCAGGGGGAAAAAATCTCTTAATGAGAATGCTGGCAATTATATCATTTGTTTCTACAGAACTTGCCTTAATCTTTCTTAACCTGTTAAGTGCTTTTGACATGGAAATACAGCACAATTTTGAAACAAAAAATGATAAAAAACAATATAAATAAAATTCAATCCTAAGTTATGCAGTGGAGCTATCGCAGAGTGTTTTTGTGTGTTTATTGAGTGAAAATATGTTCCTCTGATGATCGGTCCTAAATTTTCTGATTGCTGAAATTTCTTTTTAAATTCTGTTCTAAAGATAGAAAATATTAATGGATTGTATTTGTAGAATTTGGACTATTTTTCATCAAATCTTATCAATTCTGCTTTCTGTTCTATTATATTTTAGTAATTTTATTTTGATTTTAAGATGAGAGAAATTTATTTTTGAAATTTTAACTAAAACATGGAGTTTTAGTATGATGAGCTGTAAAATTCATAAAATTGAAAAATATTTACCGATAATATAAAAATTTTGGTTAATTCTGTTAAAATATATAATATTTTTACTTATTAGTTCATTTATTGCTTTACTTTTACAGATAATTTAGTAATAAATGAGAAAATCCTAATGTAAACAACCCCGGGCTATAAAAGGAGGCGTTATACTTTTATTGTTCTATGACATTCAGTCATTTTGCAGGAAATCGCAGCCAAGCCTTCCTCATGTGCTGCATGTGCTATTGGGTGTCAATTTTTTATTTTATAGATATAGGGCCTACTGGATACTTTCCGCCGAACTTTTCGGAGTTCAACAACTTATTGTCTGAATCGGCTTATTAAAGTGCACTGGAGTATGCAGATTATCGCTCGCTAATTCAGTCATTGCCAGTAATTTTATATCCCTAATTTGCTACATTAATATTTATTATGTTACCTAATGTATTTATAAAACATAAAAGTAAAAGATAATCAACGAAATAGTGTCCTGTCGTATAAATTTAAAACCCATTCAATGCACCTTCCTACCCCCGTTGCTAAGCGATTGCCTGCATGATCGCTACCACGTTATACTTACACCGATCTACTGCTGGAGTAATTACGCGATCCGTTTTGCATATTGTAGGAAAGCCCAACCGTTTCCGCTAATGTTCGGATCTTTTTGCAACCAACTGTACAAGTTTTTTCGATTGGCCTTATCGGACATATACGTATAGATGGCTTTCGGACTGCTGACACCGACTAAGCGCTTTCCCGCCAGAGCTACATCGTTTTGCGCAAAATTTCTTACCAAAAACAAAAAGTCATAAATGAGAACCTGTATTTTTTGGATAGTCAAATACAATAATCGAGTTCCGAACAATCCCTCTTTGAAGGACGCGCTAACGGGCTGGTTAAAGATTTATTTGTCGCGTTATTAACTTATTTAAAAAATGTAAGTAGTTACGAATATTTGAATTTATAAAGTTTTAACGAAAGCTTTTGTTTCTGCACGGGAAAGGTTACTTTTAATGCTTAATAGAAAATTGGATGGAATTAAATTAAAAAACAGGCGTAATTAAAAGCGATTATGTAGTAATTATATATTTTTGCAGTATGTTCATTGGATTACGCAATGTTTTTAATTATCCTATTTATATTTCTGAATCCTTACTCTAAAATGTAATTTAAAAAAATTTAAATGCGATGTGGCCGGCGGCAATCTTGCAGGCTCATTAAATGGTCCTCGAATTAAAATGAGTTCGACACGCGTGCCTTAGTATATGCGGTGCCAAATTTGATTAGCGCGAGTCCGATTTTTTTGCAAACCTCGGAAGCGTTGGCAACTGAATCTCGGGGAATGTAGTCTACACGATTAGAACGCTGCAATTTTATTTTTAATTCTGTTAATATTACGACTTTGGTCATCTAATTGTTGTATTTTAAATTCGTTGGTAATTTTATTTATTAATAAATCTAGCGTGAATGGCAACTACCTAATAATAGCCATTACAATATTGTATAGCCAGTCCGGTCTTCAGTTCCTCTCCAGTACTCGACGCTACGGAATGCGCAATTATTTTTACAACAATTATGCAGTTTTATAAAAAATAAATTTTAATTCTTACTATAAATTTTTAAATACCTATATACATATTCCTGGATAATGCGTGTAATGCGATATAGATAGGTTTGGAGAGAGGAAGAAAATACATGTTTATAATTTTGATATTTTTCCAGGATTCGTTATAATTATTCCCATCGGTTTTTTAATTCGATTATTGCGATTTTGATATATGCGGTGTATGGCCAGGATTTATTAACCGCGCTAATCGAGGGATTCCTGTATAATCATATTTCATAAAGCAAACAGCGGTAATTAGTGCCGTTTGATTTAACGAAAGAAGAACTTCCGAGGCCAAATTCGATGATCGACGACTCTTTTCAGTTAGGGTTAACGATAAGCGAGACCGTGTAAAAAGGATGGCGATAGAGAATTTATCATCGTTTTCGATTTGATGTTTGATTTAAAAACAGTGATTAGATTAAAATATTTTAATCTTTACTTTATAAGTACTAAATTGCCTTTTCTTTCCGAGTGTCGACAACTGGCGTGTTTTACATTTCCTGGTCTTGGTCCGCTGTTTCGCTTCCTTCGATTGCGATTCTTTTAATTGTCGATACAGAAATAGCGATATCGAGTGAAGTTTCGTCGACAATGTCACTTCGCCAGATTTCTGCCTTTTAAAATACTTATATACATTTAAAATAGCATTTCTAGTTCGACTGAACCATGTTTCTCCTCGCTTACAAACTGTATTATCCGCCATTACTGCTGAATACTAAAGGACGATGACGTCGTTCATCGCATCTATTTAATTTTAAGCGATTAGTTTTAATTTAATATTTAATAGTATAACCATGAAATGTAAAGTACAGTATTAATTTAGCAATTTTTAAAAGATAACAAACATTTCGAGTTATTAGCAAAATTGAAAATTCCTTTTCTGCTACTGTCCCAATTAATCGTTTAAATTATGTATTAGTTCAGTGGTTCTCAACCTTTTTATCCCTGGGCCGCATACATTTGTTTGCTACATAAAGCGGGCCGCAACATACTATATATCAGCAGTCGGCAAAAGTTTGTTTGCGGCCCGCGGAAAAAAGCGGGCCGCAACACGCTATATCGACAGTCGGCTATCGGTTGGTATCACGTGAAAAAAGTGACTTCTAAAAATTCGCCTACAAAAAACTCTTGCCTTCTTAATTCGTGAATGCCATAAGTCAGTGTTTCCAAACTGATCTATGATCTGTAAAATTTTATGAGTGCATCAGGAAGGACCTAGCAAACTAGGAAGATTCTAATTTTTCCAGATTTTAAAATAATTTTTTATACTAAGAATTTTTATTTTTAGGAAGGACCAAGCAAATTAGGAAAATTCTAATTTTTCCAGATTTAAAAAAAAATTTTATATTGGAATTTTTTTTTGCATGTAGGAGAAGAATTCCTCGCTTTCATTAAATTCATGACTGTGCGTTCCGGGCCGCACATAACAGCTTGGCGGGCCGCAGGTTGAGAAAAGTTGTTCTATTGGATGAATTGACCTTGGCCATCCATAAGCTTTTTACCATATAAGTCGGCTGATCTTTCGTTGAAAAAGTATAGTGTCTCGATGACGACGTCACCAGCGTAACAATTAAAAGCGATGCGTTCCGCGCAGTAAAGTGAGCGCTGAGCACCCTCCGGATAAAACCATAGAAAGGTAATACTGGCAAATAGACGAAGAATATGTCAGTAACAGTTGCGTGGACATATTCATCTATTTCCCAGTATTTTATCAACTTCTTTAGTTTATTAGCTAGATACTCGCTAGCATACTATAAATCTAATGTAAAAACATTCGAAGTATTAGTTTATTAGTTTGGTTTCCGTTCTTTGAGATTTGGCCCAATTAAGCGGAATCCACCATGTTTATATATTGTATTGTATAGAATGTCTCAAAAGTTACTATTTATCGCGAAAACTAATGGTAATACTAGAAGACGGGGTTAAGACAACAAGATAGCTTTATTTTAAAGTGCCACACAAAAGTAGGGATGTTCAGTGAGCAGTTTCCACATGATGACCGTCGGTATCTTTACAAAACTCAAAGCGATGCAGTGTTCGTTGAAATTTCATCTCAATATTAATTTACATTAATATGTCAGTAACAGTTGCGTGGACATATTCATCTATTTCCCAGTATTTTATCAACTTGTTTAGTTTATTAGCTAGATACTCGCTAGCATACTATAAATCTAATATAAAAACATTCGATGCAACATTGGATAAGTTTATTTTCTTCATCTATAAAGTGCATGGACAATCGAGATAACGTGACTCCTCTTCTGGACATCTGTTCATAAATCGGCTATCAATAAGCAAAAATTTCTTTTCGAGCGTTGTTTCACTATGAATACCATATTACTATATTTATCGGAAATTAGTCTTAATCGTCGGTCGAGAAGGATTTTGCAAAAAGATGCTATCGGCTTTGCGAAATGTCGAAAGCCTTCCCCATCCAAATATTCAATGGCTTATTGTATTTACACACCATAAATATAAGAGCTCGATTTACCTTATTTTCCGCTGATTCGCCCGATTTGAACTCCTCCAAGCTGCTAAACAGCTCAGAAATTTTTGTTTTCCCGGGAGAGGATGCGACCACGACGCTTGGTCAGTGTCCAGATAACATTTTTCTCCCATCCGCCATTCTTTCCGAACTCCAAGAAGTTGCGAATGTTCGCTTTCCAGATGACACCTTAAATTCGTGATATTACCAATTGTTTTCAGTTCTTTCGAATAATATACGCGAGTTGAGGAATTACTTTTATTTTTAACAAAATGTTGCCCGGGAAAGGTTTTCTGAAGCATACTTATCGAGCTACAAAGGTATACCTGAAAATACTTTGAAATAAAAGGAAACCGAAAGCGTTTCGAATATTAATTAAATGACGATAATAAAATGTCTCGAGTGACAAATATAAGCACTAAATCAATGTTGCCAGATGGATTGTTGGATTTTTCTAATGAGAAACTAAAAAAATAAATAATATCATCACCAATTATAAAAAATTCCGTTTATAAAAATATTATATAATATTACTTAACCCAAACGTCAATTCTGCTACATAAACAGAAAAAACATCGAATATCGATACCAAACGATTTTGGGCCTATATTTGTTTCAGATTCATTTTTATTCAAATTTATCAATATTTTAGTATGTGCACACGAATAAAGACTCGTACTTTAGCTAATTATTTTTATTTTGTCGTTAAAATTTGTTTTGTAAAAACTATTATGTATTTAATTTATTTAATACATATTACAGATATATCGTCACCAGGATATTAAGTAAAAAAATAAAGACAGGATTATTGAAAAAAATTTATAAAAAATTATTTACTTTTTTTAAATACTCCTGTCTTTATTTTTTTCTATATCTTACGGTGAAATGTCCTGGCGACGATATATTCGTAAGGCGAATTGTCCCGATTGAGAGTCCAACTAATGGGCCGCTAACCGATAGGTGGACCACTGTCGGGATAATGCCAAAATCGAAAACATGTCCCAGTCCTCCCCCAAATACGATAATCGTAATAATTTCCATGTTGGTACCGGGTTAAGATTAACCAGTAACTCGGTTTCGTATGGGCCGATAGCGCCACAGTCGGGTAAATTCTTTTGAGTAACAAGTGGAACGTCAGACTTGGCATCTATCCAGTTTAATTCGTTATTGTATTAACTTAAACCATAATACCGTGGCTGGTAATATATATGTTACCGGCAAAGTATGAAATGCAAGCATTCTATAGAATGCCTAGGCAATACATAGAATGCCTGGCGTTTTTAGGCAAAGTATGAAACGATTGATATTATATATATTTTGCCTAGGCATTGTCTACAATACCTAGGCATTATATAGAATGACTGGTGCTATTTAGGCAAAGTATAAAATATTTCCGTTCAGTGCCGGATCTAAGTCGATTGGATCGATTGCACCAATCTGGTCCCGCGTTGAGGCAAAATGAAATCATGAAAAGATTAATAAACGAAGAATAATCGTTTATTGTTAGATTTACTATTACAGTACACTCCCGAGTATCCGGCCTAATGTGGCGAAAGGGCAGGCCTCGGATAGGCCGGAGTTCTATGAACTCATTTCTTTGCCCCACCAATACCAGAAGACAAAGTTTTTATAGCAAAACTCACTGTTATAATACGTATTTTCTCACTTCTTATTGAGTACAAAGCCCTCCATTTATCTCGAGCCACGTAGAATGTGAAATACACTTAAAAAAACATTAAGCATATAATACGTATTTTCTCACTTCTTATTGAGTACAAAGCCCTCCATTTATCTCGAGCCACGTACAATGTGAAGTACACTTAAAAAAACATTAAGCATACCCCAAGAACAATTTACGAATACTGTACGTACTGTACAGTTATAATCGGGAACAGCTGCAACAATTGAGGTCAGTTACACACTGACGAAACAATGAACAACGAGCAGAACGCCGCTCTTTTCCTGTCGCAACTTGTATTTTGCACACGACACATAGGAGGATCGTAGCAGACGCCCGCTTCCAATGCCTTCGCAATGTTGCCAATGCAACGCCTTGCCTTCCTCATTTAATTACGATAAAAGAAAACTCGGCCGGATAGTCGCGAACCGGATACGCGGGAGTGTACTGTATATTCTAATAGATGGGCATTTACACCCCAGCCTTCGAACATCTAATTTTTAAAAGATCCAGAAAAAGAAAATTTTTTTGGAAAAACTGAATGTAAATGAATTGATTTTATTTTATCTCTTGGAACAGTAGTACTGAAGTAGATGAAACTCTCATTTTTAACGTAAATATAAGACCGGAAGATCTTAGCCATAGGAAATGAGGGGGTCTGGAAAATTCGCCCCCTGCATTTCGCCTCCGACAATTCGCCTCCTACATTTCGCCCCGAGAACGTTTCGCACCCAGGACATTTCGCCCCCGGAACATTTCGCCCCCGGCACATTTCGCCCCCTGTAGATAATAAATAGGCTACAAAATTGCAAATAATACACCAAGCTTTTAATGATTCTAATTTATTTTATTTTAATATAATAAATGCACATTATTATCGTTTAAAACTCGAATTTATATGCAATACCTCTAAGGCAATCAATCAGAATATGATTTTGAAAAAGTTCGACTATTCTTTTGATATGCATTAGTTCATTCTGCATTTTAAGTTAGGAGATAAACTAAAAACCGAACTATTATTGGCTACAGACAACACAAAATCAACAGAAGAAGAACCATCCCCAATGAAAAGTAACT
>AYEL01081585.1:0-23838 GCA_000484575.1 Olivierus martensii | reverse complement strand
CAGGGGGCGAAATGTGCTGGGGGCGAAATGTTCCGGGGGCGAAATGTCCTGGGGGCGAAACGTTCTCGGGGCGAAATGTAGGGGGTGAATTGTCGGAGGCGAAATGCAGGGGGCGAATTTTCCGTAAACCGGAAATGAGTTATATACAGTAGTATAAATGGAATTTGCAGAATAACGAGCGAGTATTTTTAAAATGATGTGATTTTTCAACGAATAAATCATTAATTTTGTTCTTCTCAGGAATGTTATCGAAGGTTCTACTGTTATTATTGATAATTGATGAAGATATAGCCAATTGTTATAATTAGTTTAAAAAATTTTAAGGTAAATCATTCAATAAACTTCACAGATTTTGATTTTTCCTGGAAAAATATGCAGATAATTTTAAAATATTCAGCTCACTTAAAAAATATTCCTAAAATCTGCTCAAATATAATTCATCAGATAAATAGTTTTTTTTTTTATTTTTATTTTTGAGAGAAAATGAATCTATTATATTTTGCACCCTGTTTGACTAAATTATTGATATTTTTAAGGTACCTTTTCATTTTCATAAATAAGTATTAATTTAACATGTTTTGTGTATTTTCATATATTGATTTAATTTGTCCAAAATGAAAATCTCTCCATTATGATATAATTTTAATAATATTATAATTATATTATTTTGCAATGCTACTGCCAATCACATTTGTCATTTGCTGAAAGAAGTAACATTCTATCAAATGAAAGTGCTTTGGATACAAATAAATTTTTATTTATTGTCATTGATAAGCAAATTAAATATATGTGACTATCTCGAACTCATCATAACACTGATTCTTTTATTTTTGAATAGAAACAATTTTTAACGCATATGTGTGTCCATATTCCATACTAATAGCTTTAGCTGGGCATTTATGCTTCCATAATAGTCAACGGATTAAAAATTACGTATATATTTATAAACGTTACTTATTTTATTTATACATATAAGATATATGATATATTTTGCACCGTTTGACAAAATTATTGATATTTTTAAAGTTCCTTAAAATTTTCATAAATAAGTATTAATTTAACTTTTTTATCATCTTTCGTGTATTTTCATATGTTGATTTCATGACTCTCTTTTAATACTTTGCCTAAATAGCATCAGTCACATTCTATATAATGCCTAGGCATTGTTTACACTGCCTAGGCAAAGTATATATAATATTAATCGTTTCATACTTTGCCTGAAAACGCCAGGCATTCTATATATTGCCTAGGCATTCTATAGAATGCCTGCATTTCATACTTTGCAGGTAACACATCTACAATATATATAAAATACACCTAAATTTCTTCTTTTAGATCTAAAGTCGTCTAAATGTGATTTCCAGACGTTCACTAGCCAATCAACTTCCGTATCTGTCCAGTTTACGTCCCTTTTATTAGATTTGTTATTCGCGGTTTCCATTTTATTTACTAATAGAAAAACGGTAATCAAACCGTCACCCGTCATCTTTCGAAAAGACGGTAGTCGACATTTGGCTGTGACGTCACTACCCAGTCGAAAACAGTTAACTGGGTTCTAGCCACCAGATGAAGTCGACACCGTTCCTGACTAGTCGATGGCGGTTTATTAATTCTGTTCCGTTAAAAATCAAAACTCGATCGGGATTAACTTTACTAGTGCGAATGCAGTACGAAGGAAGATGAGAGAGGGGAAGAACCCACAGTAACTGGACCCGAGAGACCCGTAACGGAAAGCTTTAATGAGCTAATACACCGAATAGATAAAACAAAAATACGTAACTTTCGGCCTGGAGGAGAAGGTCGCCACCAAAAAAGTAAAAATAAAAAGTAGAAATACCTAAAACTCCAAAGGACAGCCACAAAATAAGTTACAGTTCTTCCTCAGCTAGAAAAACCCAACCTCCAAACAAATGGCTGCAGCCGACCAACCCAGCCAAAAGGACGGTTCCGAGTGGAAACAGCTCCGTAGCCCAATCAAACATCAGGCCCCAACGGCCACCCGAAAGACACAGGAACCACACCGGGACCGAAGACAGAGTCCTAGACACGTAGACGGGAAAGAGACAAGAAAACACGGACCAACCGCCGAAACCAGCGGGAAGAGACGGCCAACCGAACGGGATCCTGAAGCCAGACTCTCGATCGCCGTTCGGAGCACGGACGAATACTGGTCGCACACTGTCGGAGAAGCGGGTAAGTCGGCCTAGAAGACTAAGAGGGGATCACACTTTAACACATCATCGCCACCCGAGTCGGTGATGTCCGTGAAGTGATTAAAATGGTGGTGATCAGTTTAAAGCAGTGCTTTGGAGCGGTGCTGGAGCAGGCGCGTGGAGCGGGTGGAGCAACGGATTTTTACTCGGAGCTGGAGCGGAGCGACTCAAAAAAGTGGTCGCTCCAAAGCCCTGGCCGTGACACACCGAACGCGACGCGAAGCGAAGCGAAAGAAAGCACTTCAGCGACTTCGCGCGGTTACGCGCGTACAATGTGTCTCGGACTAGCTTTTCCCGCGCGGCTGCTCGAGTTAACGCGCGTAGTCGCCTGAAAGGAGATGAAAAAGTTGAACTTTGACTAATCAGCACGCGCGAAAAATACGGTGTGATCAGAAGCGAAGGAAGCGATCGACCAAAAGAAACGAATGTTTTATATACAGTATACAGTACATGAAAAATGGCAAAAGTTCAACGATTCAGAGATATAGAATTTGTTTTAGAAGTACAAAAAAGACCCATATCTATATCAATAAGATTAAAAGAATACCGAAAATATACGATCACTTCTTTCTAATAACAAATCAACCACACTCCGTCAACGACCTCTATCGGCAAATCCACGAAACATGGGAAGTAACTCGACCGCGATGTAGACAGGCTGCGGCGCGGCGCAACCGGAAGCGAAGAATGCAAATTTTTTTGGTCATCTTCGCTTCGCTTCGCGTCGCGTTCAGTGTGTCACGGCCTTAACCAGCCAGGTGGTCTGGCGTTGGAGCGATAGCTATTGGTTGTGGAAATGTGGAGTCCGTACACGTCATTAGCCATATGGCTAACGACACGTACGAACAGCCACCTTCGACTATCGATAAAACCGAGAAGGTTAAGTAGGTAATAAAAGATTGACACCCTCTGGTGCGAAACTTTTATTAGAGCGGCGAAAACAGCTGGATGGTTGATCAAATGAGTCTTTTTACCGGGCCGGTTACCATCGAGGAGGAGTATCGTCCTTACCAGTTTATCCCGTCGAGAATTGTACTTAGCGCCAGGAAAATTAAGTGGTCCGTCACATCGGAACACTGGCAATTACAGTATTAAAAGTACGCTTAGACCAACGGTTCCCAACCTTTTTTTGTCCCACCTACCCCTCGATTAGAGCCGTCACATCGGAACACTGGCAATTACAGTATTAAAAGTACGCTTAGACCAACGGTTCCAAACCTTTTTTTTTGTCCCACCTACCCCTCGATTAGGTATATCAGTTACGAGTAGCCCCAAAAAAACACACATTTACCCGTACCGAACTTTTAAGGCGTCGCGTCGGTGGGGTAAAGAAAAGCGTAAATCGTAATATGGATAATATATCTTAAAAATTACAAAAATTAGAATGCTTAAATAACTAACCGAAAGTCTTTTATTTCGATTATAAAGTATTCGGTCCTAGTTTTGTGGCGCATAATTGTTTAATATCGGGTTGGACAGATGCCAAGTTTAATGTTAAATCTGCAACCGCGTTCGACCGGTGGCCGTACTTATTTTTGATAAAAATATACGAAGAGAAAGCGAAATTTCTTGTTTCGGATAGGAGATATTTTTCAGGTACTTTCGCTCGACGTCGATATGTTATTTTTCCCGCCATTACATATTTTCTTTTCGCCTACCCTGGGTGGAGAATGGCTGGCTTAGACGACGCCTTTCCTCCCGCCACGTTGTAGGCGGAATAACGCGCGGCTGGCTCACCGGCACGGGACCTACGACACGAAGAGTCTCGGATAAATGGAAGTTTTCTTCACACCGCCATCCGTAAAGCCGAGAAAAACAACGAGATGTCGGACGGGTGTAACCCAACTATTTATTTTTTATTTTACCATTGAGATCAAATTATGTTATAAGTAAACAAAACACTGATCTTATTTATCCAAGTACCATAAACAATTGAAAAATACAAAATTTAAACAAAAAATAACAACTTAATACGTTATAATTTTAATGAATTAAGATGTTATTTTTTGTTTAAATTTTGTATTTTTCAATTGTTTATGGTACTTGGATAAATAAGATCAGTGTTTTGTTTACTTATAACATAATTTGATCTCAATGGTAAAATAAAAAATAAATAGTTGGGTTACACCCGTCCGACATCTCGTTTCGATTATTTTCTCGGCTTTACGGATGGCGAGAAAAATTGGCGAAAAAGTAGGGGAAGGCCTAATATGGCGCGCCCGGTTGGGGGAAAAGTAGCGCTAGTGCCGGCGCCAGGCGGAAACTAACGTTGGTAGAAATGGATTGGGCGTTCCCGCATAAATTATTTAGTTTTCGAAACTACACGGTTATTTTACATTTTTGTATTAAATATTTATCCGCTAGCTTCGCTTTTGTAAGTTTGGAAATTAAAAATTTGTTTCTATAACCTAATGTAAAATATTAATTACTTTAAAAAAATGGTTTTTTCCAGTGATTTTTGCGCGCCGGCCCCGAGTAGGGCGTCTAAACGTAGCCGGACGATAATCGAGAATCCGCGGCGAAACGCCGGTTTTCCACAGAGTTACCAATAGAAGGAACGACCTACTACCGAAGTTCCGTTCGGTCGGCCACCGAGTTAAGAAACGCTTATAAATTTCATTTTTAAGGTGCGAAGTTAATATTGGTTAGGTTAATACTGTCCGCCATAGTCCACCTATTCGCTACCCAGAATTCCGGAGTCCGAAAAAAATTAAGGCCGTATTAAATTCCTTATTTGGGACTAGACGGAGACGAGTCTCTGGTCGATAAACGGTACTTTCCCCAGCCGAGTCGAGGTTACACTAATTATTATCCCACGGGTTACCATCTAATAAAGTAGACTGGGGTAGACGGTGGATAACGGACAGTTTTACGACGGTAGCGCCACTTTAACGGGCGGAAGAGCTAGGGGTAGAATAACTAACCGGTGGGAAAATCTAAAGATTAAGTACAGAACGCGGCGCGGATCTAAGTTAGCCAGGGACACAGTTACCGCTTTACTATAGCCGCCGTTCCAGCCAATAGCTACGATAATTTAACCCTTTATGTTTGTATCGGTGCGTCCAGTGATTTTCCCTAGCTTAAATTAATTTGTAAATACGATTCGATTCTCGTAATTTACATTGTTTTATTTCGAATTATATTAAATATTTTGCGCAATAAATACTCGCGAGTACGGAGTTGTAACGTTTTCCATATCGGATTTTAAAGAACGTCGGCCGTATACCGTACGTACGTAACGAATAAGCGCCCGAATACTCGACCTTAGTATGTGTGACGTACACGGGAAAATATAAGTCCGTATTTCAGGTTTTTTTATTATTATTATTTACTCGGGTAGGTGGACGTCGATAACGAAATTAAAAGAAAGGACTGGGATTTATGGAGCGCGCATTTCTCCTATCTCCGTAAAATCGTCCATTTTGCTGGAGGAGATCTAGCGGGCGAGTTCTTTCGGAGAAACATTCCCACCGGATTAAGATCAACCTAATCCAAATAGTGTAAGAAAATGCGGATCCGATTATTTGGCCGGGTCATCCGCGGCGCCACTACGTTCCGCGGAAAATCTATAAACTCGTGTGTTTCCGTCAACATTTAGCGTTTAATTAAAACAGCGTGCCGAGTGGAGGCTACTTCATTTTCCGTAATTACAATTCGATAAAGAAAATGTCGGTTCGGTCTAATTTATTTATGAATTACTAATATACCGTAAAATAGTCCGAGTGTGGAGTAAAAATTCCGGGATGGGTAGTGAAGTTTGGGAAACGCCGATGCTGGCAATAAATTTTAAGCCGGTATAAAATCGGTGGTCAGATTAGTCGACGGTTTATGGCAGAGAGCGCCCTTAGATGATCGAACATGGTGTCGGAACCAGGCTGGCCCAACTATCGGTTCGGTATAAAGAAATTCCTTCCCCAGTTGGGTCGGCGGTGACTACCGGAAGCGGATCGCTTAATTTCGCGGTTGGCGGGAAAGAATGATTTGGTCGGGCCGGATAATTTGGGACTCGAAAATTAAAATAGAAACGGAACCATCCGGCCTCCACTCTTTCGCGCCCAACGTAATCGGTAGCGCCGCCGTCGTTTCCTATCCGCAAATTTTATCCGCGTTTCGTTATCAGCGGGGAACAGATAATCCGACTATCCGGCCGCGGGCCCGGGCGGACTTCCGTCTTTAATCGCTTAAGGCCGGAGTGGCGCTTTTGGCCGCGCTCCAGACTCCGACGGAGGTGACGTCGACGGCCTCCAAACTCCACACCTAGGCAGAAACCATCCGCGGAACGGTCCGACCGCCTTTTCACCCGCGGTGCGCGGCCGTCCCGCCTGGGGATTTAAACTCGGGTCGGGCGGAGCCCATATTCGCGGAACGCCCGGCCCAATTAACGTTAATTAAGGTGACTGGGCCGCCGCCATCGGCCGTCTCCCGGGCCGTAATTAGCGGGAAGGACGATCTAAGAATAGCCCGGGCGCGGGTGACGTGGGCCGCCGCCATTGGTGGAGCCGTCCAGAACTTTACCGATTTCGGGCCGGGACGCTCAGTCTAGTAACCGGAGTGGAGCGGCGCCCTAGCCAAGTATGGAGTGGTGGCTGCTAGTCTGCGTGGCCTTCGTCTGGCCGGAACCGTTAGGTTTAGTTATAATTATTAGTATTGCATTCGTTCTAATCCGCGACTTTGCAAGTTGAGTTTCAAAATGTGTTCCAATTCAAGAATTTGGAACACATTTTGAAAGGATAGTAGCCTGAGGATGGTAAAATGTTACCGAAAACGTTAGCTAAATTAAATTTATAAGAATGAAAACTCAACTGCTAAGAGTGCTGAAGATAAGAGGTAAGATTACGAGTTGAAAGCAGTAAAATGGAATGTGATTATATTAAACTTATAAACAAAACACACAAATTTTACTGAATGAATGGTTGGATGAATGAATTTAATTAATATAAGTCATACATAACTAAATACTATATAATTTTGATAGTCTTCAATTTAATGTTGAAAGTATTGGGTCCAGTGAATCTGGATCATCTCTCTCTTCCTCTCTTGGATAATATGCTGATGATCTTCAACTTTTTAATGAAACAATTGAGACTCAGCTGACACCAGGCAATCTTCCTCTCTCTATAAAGTTCTTTGTAGCAACCCAAAGAATTCTGAATTTTTCTCGCAACTTTGATGCTTCTATAGTCTCATTAAGATCATTTTCTTCAATTATTCTGACAGCACTGTCAATATGAAAAATTCAGTCATTTGTTTTGTTGAAAGTTGTTTGATGGGCTCAGCAACGATGGGCTCAGCAACAAAGGGCTGCTGACTTTCATCATTCATGTTGTTTTCTATTTCCAGAAGCTCTTCATTAGTTGAGCTCTGATGAGTGATACTCAAACAGTTCATCCACACGAGACAATTATTAAACAAAAAATTTTTTTATTAAAAAAGTTAATTTACTTTTTAAAATCGCGTTATAGCAAAAACGCATAAAGTGAGATTGCATATAGTGAGGGATACCTGTATATATTTAAAACTGTAAGCATTAAAAGCTGAAAGTTATCTTTTGTTTATAATTTATTAATAATGCAAATATAAACATACAGCAAGAGTTAATAATTAATAGATAATTTAAAATTATAAATGAATTTTAATAATTAATAAATAAATTTTAACAATACCTATTTAAATTATACTATGAATTATTTCATAACTGATTAGGCAAATTTTTATTAATTATATGAAAAGTAATTTATTTTTGTCTGCACTGGTTAGACATCTTAGATATATATCATTTTTATTATTTATTGATTTGCTATTTAAACAATAATAAGTCAATTTTAATTGTGTATTAATAACAAATTGATTTTAATTTTTAACACACACAATCAATTAGCAGATACACCAATGATACATATGAATTCCATTCAAAATGGATAATATATACAAGTGTGAAGAATAGGAATTGGCTTGGTTATAAAGTCTCTCTCCTAAGTCGGCATTTTTTTCCTGTGTCAAAAAAAAAAAAAAAAAAAAAAAAAAAAAAAAAAAAAAAAAAAAAAAAAAAAAAAAAAAAAAAAGAAAAAAAAAAAAAAAAAAAAATGAAGAAGAAAGGAATTTGGAGAGGAAAGAGACACTTGTAAGAGAAATAAGCAAAAAAATTTATTATTATCTGACCTGGAGACAGTATGGTGGCTAAATCAAATTTAGCCACCAAGCTTACCATACAAAAGAAAGAAAGAAAAGAAAGACCTGGAGACAGTGTCCCCTACAATGTAAAGATAAACAAGATGAAATGATACAGAAGATAGACACAAAGTGTCATATAGAATTTGAAAAAGTATATTGACGAAAAACAATCAGATATAAACATCCTGCCTTTCCCCGGGAAAGAGTGAATGTAAGGATCAGCTTTTACCTGGGTCTCATATAAAAGAGTTTTTATTTTGGAATTCACATCTTTGGACTCTGATTAGTGGAAGAAAAAGTCAATTCAACCCGATTAAGAACAGACCAGTATTTCCACTGAATGAATAATTAGTTCTTCACACTCCAACTCAGTGTGTGCCAACCAAGCTCCAACATATTTTCATGTGCTAAATCGAAGAACAGAATTGTATTATTCACCTCTCAAGTTACATTCGTGAAACAGGACTGTGTCCACATCTTATGGTTTATTCTTGGATTCAAAGGTATTTCTCTCGCCATGTTAAATTGTCTGATTATCTTTTGTAAATAGAAATCTCTTGTTAATAAAGGAAATTATTGGCTATTTAAACTGTAGTCTCTGTTATTAGAGCCATAAGCTTCATTACCTATCCCTATCCACATTGCACCATATACTGCATTTAAGCCTAAGCCTGCACATTTCATTTGCCAATCCCACACAAGACATCATTTTCATCAATAGACATCCAGCCAAATATGACCAATATCCCAAATTTTCAACAGGAATTTGGTTCTCTAGGAGAATCTATATGAATTTAATTCAGATAGAATAATATTTATGCAAAAACTATCCCAAATTAAGTGAATATCTTTTCTATTCTTTTATTAGTAATAATCGTCTAATAGAGATTAATTCGATAGACTTGGTTCATGATCTAATAATATATGTGAATTTATCCAAATTAAATAAAACTTTGAGAGTTATAGTGATGACTGACAAACAAAAAAATATAATTTATTTACCATTTTATTCCATTGTAGGATGAAAATACTAATACATGAATTGCATACAATTTAACAAATTATGTACAATACAGGTACAGATTTAGAATTGAATAAAATGTGCGCATTCTGTGTATAACTTACACATTGTATGACTTATGTGCACTTTTGCACAAAATGCATACAATAGGCTAATAATGTATGCTAATGATGCACAATTGCAAAATGAAAGTGAATATTATTATTGTACCTCTGCACTGTACAGTGTTCTCATTATAATAAGCAGCAGTTTATGGTGATAACATATTGCACAGTCCACATAATAAGCAGCAGTTATGGTGATAAGATATTGCACAGTCCACCCGAATAGACTATTTCATAACGATGATACTGAATTATTTGAAATTTTATTTGGAAATTATTTAAATTTTTATTTCAAATAACGTATTTATTTAAATAATTTTTTATTTGCATATAAATTATTTGACAAATAATTTATCTTGGAAATTATTTCAAATAAATTATTTGAAAGACAGATTATCTTCAAATAACGTTATCTTTTATTTGGCAATATTCAATTATTTGAAAAATTATTTGTTATATTTCAAATAAAATTTGCCCAGGTCTGATATAAACGTAATAAGCACTTCTCGAGAATTTTAGCCAAAATTTTTAAAATTCTTTAGAAGTTACTCGAATTATCAATATATGTAGTCGGTCGGTAAAGTATATAAAACAGAATGAATATACTCACTTTTGTATTAACTATAAACAGTAATGGAGAGAGAGCAAAAGGTACTATCAATCCGACGACTTTTCTCCAACATCTCGATATACACTTTATTGCTTTGGTACCCATTGAACCGAATTCAATCGAATGATTTAACAGTATTCGGATAAACTTACTCTTCTTCTTCTCCCCTGTCTATATGGACGATATGTAAACTTATTTTCTCTTATTAATTCGAAAGCCTTTTATTTTAATGGTGGAATACAACGCCACCTAGATAGAAGGCCTTTGCTTTTTTGATTTTTGATTGTCATTTTTGATGAGATGACATCAAAACTCACAAGATTCCTGACGTCATCAGTAATAGTCAATCGTTTTGAAATTGCATAGTGCATAATAATAAGGATAGCAGAGTTAAAGTATAATTATCTTCGTTATTATAAAGTATATAAAGTTTCATATTTTTAAATCTTAAAAACATCGAATATAAGTATTAAAGTTTTATAGTTTTATTATATCAAATAAAATACCACGCTAATATAAGTAAGCCTAAATAGGTTTAACCATATAATATAGTTTGAATGCCAAATCATTTATAATAACTGATATTCAGAGATTGTAACATATTTGCTGTTATAAAGTAACTAACAGTTTATCAGAATTGTTTAATAATTTTTTTTCAAATTCCATCACTATAGTAATTTTAAATTACACTCGTAAGATAATCTAAACTTTATACTTTTTACATGACAATCGTTGAATATATGGCTTATTTTTGGCCAGAGTATTCTTTAGGTTCCCAGCATTTATGTTTATTTACAAAAAGTGTATTAATTCAACGTTTTCTATTTCAGAATTATCACATGAAAAAACCTTTGATGATATAGGAGAAAATCTAGACAACATAACTCTCGATTTAGTGATAGAATAAAATGATTTTGCAGAATTAAAAGAACATGTACAGTACATGGCGATTTTGAAACTTTATTTGCTGTTTTCTTCATATTACTTCATTTATTATTATTACTTTTTAGCAATTTTTTAGTGATTTTTTCCTCAGTACTTCAACTGTCCTTTCTTTCTTTTATTTTTCTGTTTCGTGGATGTCATGTTCTTTGGAAGCTGGTTTAGACCAAGTTAATGGCATTTTGGGCTTCTTCCACGTGAATAAGTGTTCACTTTTTGAATAATAATAATTCTGTCACGGGGCACCAGGATTTTAGAGATACTTAGGTAAGGCATAGCCAAAAAAAGGTTGGGAACCACTGGTCTGAACAAATATTCCTTTTGGTATTGTATTTGTCCTCGTTAATCCGCCAGGAGCATGAAAGGTGACTTATATCCCGAAGTTCATCAGTACTGTATATAATATTAAAAGATCTCTGGATTCATTTCTATACCAGCGGATGAGAGAGATGGAGTTAACGATTATATCCCGAAGTTCATCAGTACTGTATATAATATTAAAAGATCTCTGGATTCATTTCTAAACCAGCGGATGAGAGAGATGGAGTTAACGGTTAATCATGTGTCTCTAAGCCTGGTTCACACTTAAGTTGTAGAAAATTTAAGATAGTAAGAACCAGATCGTTTCCATGGTTTATCGCGTAAGAATACTGTGCAGTAAGCTGTGTACATTGTGTTTTACAGAAAACTTAAAGTAGAGGATCAGAACAGCAGATGGACATGTTTTCTGTGAGACCTACGGACGATATAAACAGGCTTATGGCCTACCTGCGGTCTGTGGAGTGAGTAAGGAGGATAATGACACTGAAGCAAAGTTACAGAGACTACGTTTGAAAAACAAACAATTTCCTTTATTGAGAGTTAACAGATTTGACCCGAGTAACAGGAAAGTTACTAGTCAAGCAAAGGAAATTTGTTTTTAACAGTAAAATTAAATTTCCTTTGCTTTGAGGTTCTTGAAAAAGGTGCTTTCGGTTATTTTACGTTGTGCGATTTGCTTCGGGCGTTTCCTGGGTTATTTCTAGCTGACGTAAGATTTTTCTTCCTTATCTTGCCGACTTAAATACAATTACAGCTCAGTTCATGGTTTGAATAATTTCCAATGATTTCCGACGTAAAGTATTGAAGAGTCCTTGTAGCAATTCCTGCACTTCTCTTCCTTGCGGGAACTCCTCATGATTCGATTTAATCTCTAAGTCTTTTGGCCCGACTGCTCAGAAGACGATTTATTTGATCATAAATATATTATTTCTTTTTCTTAGAAAAATAAGAAACTTATCTTTTGTTTTTATAGTTTAACAAAAGTAACCATACTGCCTTATTGTTTTGTAGAGGGCGATCTCATTTCATCATTGTTTGATAAAATCGAACCGTCTACTTTACAAATATCTCCAATTTTCTTATCAGAATTTAATAAAATTTTATTTTATTTTTATTATTTTTAAATTATAACATTATACTGATTAAAATAATTTGTTAATTCGCTGGATTCGACATTTCTATATAGTACTGTACATATACGGTATATATACTGTACTGCAGTAGAAAAATATTATTTTTAAATTATAACATTATACTGATTAAAATAATTTGTTAATTCGCTGGATTCCACATTTCTATATAGTAACTGTACATATACGGTATATATACTGTACTGCAGTAGAAAAATTAAGTCTGAATGCTAAATATAAATGTACTGTATTTTATTAAATTTATTAATTCGGAGTTCATTTTCATTTCTATACTACACATGTTTTCGATATACCGCCAGCCGCAATTAACCGCCAAAATCGTCGCTGAACAGATGGTGGCGTCTTATCGGGGTTTGGCTGTAGTATATCCTCCATTTTTGTTTCCTTATGTATTTATTTTTTGTTATCTTCATCTGCTGGGAATCAATTACTTTCATATGTCATCTCTCTGGTGTTTTTATTGTTAATGGAATGGTGTGACAACAACGCCGCCCTGGTGATTAAAATCTAATCTTAACACATTTTTCTATTGTTAACGGTAGGAGTGGAATGACCATATACATTTATAGACCATGGCTGTAGTATATCCTCCCTTTTTGTTTCCTTATGTATTTATTTTTTGTTATCTTCATCTGCTGGGAATCAATTACTTTATGTCATTCTCCGGTGTTTTTATTGTTAATGGAATAGAAATATTTAATATAATTCAAAAATATATTTAAAAATTTTAATAACAATAATAATATAACAAATGTATATAAATGTTCATATAAAATATAAATTTAATTGTAATATAAAATTATTGAAATTTAAATTATTTTAAAAAGTTATACCTACTTCTGAAGCACAGCAAATTTTAAGTATCAGTCCTTCAAATGTTCAAAAATTATTTTATACAATACAATAATTTTATTAAAATCTACATAAAACGAATTGTATACATATTAAAAATTAATTAAAATAAATCTAAAACTCCATTTATGAATATCTCTGAGATATGCAGACTAGACTCATTTTTAATACGAATTTATGGAAGTTTGGTTGGCATTTGCCCATGATGGAAAGTTATCGAAATTAAATAAATAACTGCCCAACGAATTGATCAAACCAAATTCAATTCCACAGCAAACAATTTTTAATAAAAATCCAGCTTTAATCTGAAAATAAAAAAGAAAAATAAATTACTGTATTCATTTTACATTATTTTCAAATTTTTTAGGTGTCTGATAAAATCCGCATTTTGGCATTGTTAAAATGTTCCCCGAACGAATTAATATAAAATTTAAATATAAAGAAAATATAAATCATTACGATGAAAGATGTGCTTGTGACTGATTAATGAAAACTTAAATCTAAATCAGCAGTTTTCAACCATTTCATAAGTGTGTACCATCAACATCAAAATTCAAAAATTTCAGTACCACTAAAATACGCCTCGTATACAAATAGGAAGTCAAGATTATACAAGTATACTAGTCATGTTTCATGTATCACCAATAGTACACGTACCACAGAGGTATGTGTATCACTGGTGATACGTGATACGGATCATTTATATTAGCAGTTTGAGAACAACTGATTTAAATGTTCATATTACAGTACTGAACTGAATTTTTAAACTCTTATCTGTATAAAATTGACAAAAATTATTTACACGTACCACAGAGGTATGTGTATCACTGGTGATACGTGATACGGATCATTTATATTATCAGTTTGAGAACAACTGATTTAAATGTTCATATTACAGTAATGTACTGAATTTTTAAACTCTTATCTGTATAAAATTGACAAAAATTACTTAGAGTGAAATTTGTTTTAAATAAAGGGAACAAAACGAAATGAATCTTTCATTTATTTTCCTTCTTTTTTAAATCTTTTTTGGAAAATTTTCATTATATAAAAAATTCTTGTATAGAAATTATAACCAAGAAATGTTTATGCAGAATAAATTTATCAAGCTTTGATTAAAATTTTACTCGTTTTAAATATCATACGCTTAAAATTTATTTCATAAAAATTCACAATATTAGAATTTCAAATATTTCCATTATAATTAATAATAGATTTAATATTAAACAGAAATTTAGTAGTTTTTGAATAAGGTGGAGTGGGGTAAGTGCAGAGCGGTTTTTACAAAGTTGGACTTCAAAGGTATTTCAACCTATCGTATAGATATTTGGCAAGGTCGTTACAATGACATTCCACAGCTAATACCGTTTAAATCATTTTTGAAAATTTTATATTTGCGACAAAATATTACAAAATGTCAGCAATCCCGCACTTAACCCGAAACGAGGTAAGACCGTACATACAAGCTAAAAATCCTTTGAAGTCTTTTACGCACAAATTGGCACGAGCAGAATTAGGAACAAATCTACTATAAAATGCTTTTTTCCGCATTAAGATAGGTTGTTTAGTTTTAAAGTTATTCTTTTGCTAAAAAATGAGATTTGAACTCTTGAAATGTCAGAGGACAACTCCGTCCCACCGATTTCGATCGGCTTTAACCTGCAGATTGGGGGTCATCGATAAGTGACTCGTGTAAAAGGGTTTAGGTCATTATGCCTTCGTTATTAAAAAAATCGAAGTCAAATATCATGAAGCCGGACCGCGCCGCTTATATACCTAAAAAATGAGAACTCTTTCAACCAAAGTGGCGACGTAGTGGTTCAGGCATTTGCCTGCTGAACCGAACGTTGTAAGTTCGAGTCTCGCTTACGTGCTTTGTTTTTCTTCAAGTGAATAAATTAAAAAATTACTAAAAAACTTCAGATAAAAGTAAGTATTTTTTGTCATAGTTACATTTTGGCAAAATCACTTTTCAATTATTGTTCGATCTCTTTTTCGCTTTATCTCTCTCACTGTCTAATTGTCGTAATTCACTATGTGTAGGGTGATATCTAAATATCCATTTGAGTTCGAAGCCTCTTTACGTATATAGTACCATGGGGTCGTAGCAACTCGTCGAATTGTTGCTTTCTCATACGTAACTATGACCAAAAAACTTGATTTTATCTGAAGTTTAATTGATAGTAATATTTTAATTTATTCACTTGAAAAAAAACAGTACATAAGCGTGATTCAAACTTACAACGTTCGGTTCTGCAGGCAAGCGCCTGAACCACTATGCCACCACTTTGGTTGAAAGAGATCCCATGTTTTAGATATATAAGCGGCGCGGTCCGGCTTCATGACATTTGACCTCTATTTTTTTAAAAAACGAAGAAGGCATAGTGACCTAAACCCCTTTTACACGAGTCACTTTTCGATGGCCCCAACCTGTATGTTAAAGCCGATCGAAATTGGCTTTAACATACAGGCAGGAGGGATGGAAGTTGTTCCGATTTCGATCGGCTTTAACATACAGGTTGGAGGGACGGAGGCTGTGTTCCTCGAAATCGGCTTTAACATACAGGCTGGAGGGACGGAGGTTGTGTCCCCTCCGTGAAATGTGAGGGATGGTATAGTGAAATATGACAAAATGTATTTCATCTGAAATGTGAGGGATGGTATAGTGAAATATGACAAAATGATTTTTATGGATTAAAAATGGTTTATACGAAAATTTTAATTGATATCTTTGCATTTATCAATCATCATCTCGATAACGTTCGCATGCCGTTCATTTCTTTTGAATAGTCGTCCCTGTTGGTTTTTCTGACGCAGCTGTGACCCATGTTATATGCTTGAAAAAGAAGCATATAACATTTTAAAGTGTAGAACACGGAAAAATAAAATTGAACGCGTTATGAGGCCAGAATAGCCTAATACGCGATTACCCCATGGTGCTGTTTCGCACTTTTTCGGGGCAAGAGCTTTCCAGGGTTTTTCTCAATAAATTTTGAAATGTCAAAAAATAATGTTTACGTAATGTAAACCTTAATCAATATTCTTCGTACTTACCAAAAAATATCTCCTAATATGAAGTTATCTTAAGAATTATTTTACTTTTAAAATGCTATTAAAGTTTTGTTTGTTGTTCGAACGCGACGCATTTATAAAAATCGATGTAAATACTGGATTCGTATCATTCATCGTGAGTTATCTATGTCGATAAGTCGATATTAACTTTAGTAGAAATTCTACAATATCAAATAGCAAAATTTCGATTATCTTATAATAAAAAATCCCGATAATGCATTTCCCCCAACTGCGCCCTTACCCCACTCCACCTTACTAATTTTCAGGTAATTAAAAAAATTGATATTATCTAAATAGGTCTAATGTCCAATGTATGAATCCAAAAATTGTTATATGCACGTATTATTTTTAACATTTAAACACTAACAAGTAAGTCAGAAAAGATACTTCCGAATAAAATCATAATACATTCATTATATAAATATTTATATTTAACTAGTAGAAAGTAAAAATAAATCATATATCGCACTTTTTTATTTGCTTATTTTGTGATTTGAGATTTTTTTGAAAATGTCTATGAATACGTCCAAAACGAGATAAGTCTACGATTTTGTTAAAATTTCTTGAAATATTTGATATTATTATATAAATATTGTATTATATTTTTAATAACACGAATTCCCTTATTGCGATTTTTTAACCCCTTCTCCTTGCCAACAGATAAGTTTGTCTGAGCGATTACATAGAAAAACTATCGTATAAAATAAAAAATATTCATTTTTGTTTAATTTTGTTGTTATAAGAAATTCAGAAAGCAGATATTTTCATTTCTTATAAAAGTGCTTGTCAAATTCTTATTTTTAAATGAGCATTTTATAAATAAATATATCATTTTATGAAATTATCAAGATAGAATTAAAATATATTGTACAAAATATGTTAAATTTATACTAAATTTGTATATTACTGTATGGAAGTACTATGCTACTGTTTTAATTTCAGTCACCTTATTTTTTATTAAATCAGGGGTTCTTAACCGGGGGTATCCATACTCCTTAGGGTATGGGAACAAAATGTTGGGGTATGAGACTCAATCTCTAAAGTATAGTAAATTCTAGCTGTTGACATATTTGGAAGTCATACTAGCAACTAATATAAGGAATGGTGATGATTATTTCGACAGTCAAGTGAAGGTAATATGGGACCATACTGGACAATCCATTGGGGGGTCTGGAGTCATCAAAACGTTAAGACCCCCTGGATTAAATCAATATAAATGATTTCATTTCTAAAATATATAAATAATTACCATATCAAATGTTGTCATGTTACTGTTGTCGAAGATGATAGCATTAGAAGGATTTCCAACAGGAAGCATAAAGGCGAAAGAGCAGACGATGGTGACCGGCAATAAAAAATATAAAGGATGTATAGATAAAGCAATTGCCTGTAAGTATATAAATATTATGTCATATTATTTTTTATTCTACTGTTAATATCAGAATAAATTATTTTATAATAATTTGAAAAGACTTTCACAAATATTAAAACTAAAAAACAATTCTCTACCTATTGTAATTTTTTTCTGCTTAAATTATTGGGTTGTTCGGAAAGTAATTTCGTTTTTTTTCCCCACCAGTGGCGATAGTTTTATTCTAAGCTATATTGTCATTATAAATTTCGACAGCTGACATATCAAGGTATATTTATAAAAAATTTCTTTTTGATTGTGTGCAGTTTTTTTTGTGTCCTATCAAAAATGGAAAATAAAATGGAGATTTTCGGCATGTTTTACTTTTTTATTACCTAAAAAGTAAGAACGCTGTTCAAGTAAGAAAAAAGTAATGTAAAGTATAGGGAGAAGATGTGTTAACAGAATGCCAGTGCCAAAACTGGCTTGCAAAATTTCATTCTGACAATTTTGATGTTGCACCATGTGCTGGAAAGTTGATTGAAGCTGATGATGACAAAATAAAGATATTGGTTGAAGCAAACCGCTGAATAACAACATGAGAAATTGCTGAAAGGTTGAATTTTTTGAATTCAACCGTTCATGACCAGTTGAAACGTTGATATTTGGGTTCCACATGTTCACAAAGAAAGATTTACTCTATTGCATCGACATTTGTGATTTGGTGATCAAACGTGAAGAAAATGATTCCTTTCTGAAGCGGATCATAACTGTTGATGAAAAATGGATTGTTTTCAACAAAGTTGAACGTAAGTGATCATGGAGCAGAAGAAATGAACTGCTCAAAGCATTCTGAGACCCTATATTCATCAAAAAATGATGCTCTTTGTTTGGTGGGATTTTAAGGGATTTGCTTTCTTTGAGCCTTTTCCATACAATCCCACAAGTATTTCCGAGGATTAGCCGCCATGTCTTTTCCAAACGTTTCCATATCACTGATCTCTGTGCATATATCGAGATTAAATGTTCTACATGTAATGTGTATATATGAAAAAAAATTTCTGAAACACATTTTAATATCAATAAAATTTAACAATATTCTTGCTAGAATATTTTAGTTTATTAATTAAATATAAATTGAAATATGTACAGTACAGATTACGAGTTAGGAATTGCTTTCACGTAAAATCTACGATATTTTTTCATTATTTATGTAAGTGATCTTATTAAATGACGTAGTTATTAAACATTCTATGTTGTGTTTATTAATTTTGCTGTTTTATTTTAGAAATAAAACTAAATTTCAGACAGACTTAATGACACTGATATTAATTTATTTTTTCTTCATTTTTACAATGTATTGCTTAAATTTTGGAAATAAGCAGTGTCATTAGGTCTAACTGAAATTTGTAGTTTTATTTTTAAAATAAAACTATAAATTTAATAAAACAAACTACAAAATTAATAAACACAACATAGAATGTTAAACAAATACGTCATTTAATAAGATCACTTACCTTAATTTTCGATAAAGGTTAGATGATAAACGATATATCTCGAAAAAACTAACGTTCATACAAATCCAATACAGAATATACTTTGTTTGGAAAACTAATGGCGGCCTAAGTCACGTGACTGTAAGTGTCCAATAAAAATTTATTACCTCTATGGCCACTCTCTCCTTGTAGGCTCTCTAATTATCTGTAAAGTTACTCTGTGCTCTTATAGAGAAGTATGGCATGACCTTGAATGCCGCCATGTTTGAGACATTAGTCTACGCGAAGCTTAGATATAGGTACCGATTCAAAACAGAATTCCCTTTTTCCCTAAGCTTAGATATAGGCACCGATTCAAAACAGAATTCCCTTTTTCCCGTAATATTATACATAATTAAAATTATGCGAAGGTAGTAATCATACTGGTACTCTCAGAATTATTTATTATTGTTCTGCCTTAAAAATAATAAAAAAATGCCAGATAAAAATTATAAATACACACTGTTTTATAAGTTAATGGTATTTCGACATATGAGGAAATAAAATACAATGTTACCATTTTAGTGCTAAGGAAACAGACTGCCAAATTTTCATGCTAGAAATTACACAAATAAATTATTTAAGTAACATTTTATTTTCATAAGTTGCTTGGGCAAGTCTAAAAATAATCTGGGCAATTGATGTATAATATAAAGTACAATTATTTAAGTAACATTTTATTTTCATAAGTTGCTTGGGCAAGTTTTAAAAATAATCTGGGGTATTGTCGGCAAAGTCTAGGGAAAAAGCGTGTCCATACTTCTCTATAAAAGCATAGAGTGATTTTATCTAAATTACACTGTATAAATTATTTAAGTAACATTTTATTTTCATAAGTTGCTTGGGCAAGTTATAAAAATAATCTGGGCAATAGATGTCTAATATAAAGTACTTAACTTGTTTTAAAATTATTAAAAAATAACTTAAACATTTGAATACATATTAATTATTGTCTTATATATTATTTAAGTATTTCGGACATTTTATAAATAAAACAATGACTTGAGAGCATTTTTCATTCCCATACTTCGGCTTCCACATTTTATGTTTTCATTTTTTTTCTTTCAATTGGACATTTATTTTCCTTATAATGAAATGGAAATTTTAAAATTTAAGTTAATATATTATTTTTTCCGATATTTTAATTACATTAAGGTTTGGAAGCAGCTTTTCTAAAGCTACAGTATTGTTCAATTAGATCAGGAGTTCCCAAAGTGCGGCCCGCGATGTCAGATCATCAACCATCTTGAATTCATAGACATATAATTTATTTTTTGTAAAAATGTAATCATATTATAATTAAAAATTGTTCAATTAAAACAAATACATGTGTAAGTGCTTCCAAATAATGTTTTCATTATTTGGAAGTACTTATATATGAGAAAAAACTTTTTCAATCATGAGTATTAATAAGTCCAAATTGAGATCAAAATTAACTGATGAACTTTTCAAGTGGTGTTTAGTATACATTCAACCGACTTAAAACCAAGAATCAATAATATTATTAAAAAAAAAACTGCACAAGTTACACACTACAGATCGATGAATTTATCATTATTTTCTTTTTTTATTTGAAATTATTTAGTTATTTTTGTTTAATTATTTTTGAAATGTGTTATTTTAAACAGTTTATAATAAAAAGTAATTATCATCATAAATAAAGAACGACTATGCTATAAAATTAGTATAAATCTTTCCCTTGTGTCTAACTTTTTATCGATTTGAACATATTTTTCCATAACACTTTTTTTGTCCCGTCAAATATTTTGGAATTTATAATTTGGCCCACCTAGGAAAAACTTTGGGAACCCCTGAATTAATGTTGGCCAATGTCGTGGCATGTTGGAAAGTTTTCGCTCGGAAATATAAAAAACGAACCATTTCTATTACTACAACCAAAAGCTGCACCACCAGACATTTTCGAATTAAGAAATGATTTAGATAACAATATAGAGATAACTGTAAATTATTATCTGCCGCCACATGTAGCCAAATTCAGTTTAGCTCCAAGCTTAGCTCTTCGACAATGTCTCAAACATGGCGTCTGGAACCCACGTGACACGGAGCTAACCAATAAAAGGCTTCCATTGTCGGCAAAGTCTAGAAAAAAGTGTGTCCATACTTCTCTATAGGAGCATAGAGTGACTTTATTTGAGCAAAACGTTGAATTTAGGAACGTGCCCTTACTGTTGAATACATCAGTGACGTCACTGATAAATTTACAGTTCAATGTTTCAAGGAAGAAGAAAAATAGATTTAAAGGCCATCGAGGGTGAACTGTAAAAAAAAAGTATATTACTCTTTTTTTCTTCATTTTGTATTGTGTAATTGAGCATTAATTTGTTATATATTCAAAAACTTGTTAAATATTCTGATTGTATTCCTAAAGTAAAAAAATATATACAGTGGATTCCGCTTAATTGGGACACCGGTTAATTGGGAAAGCCGTGTAATTGGGACAAATCTCAAAGAACGAAAACCAAACAAGTAAACTAATACAAAATTTAAACGCTTAATTGGGACAGTAGCAGAAAAGGAATTTTCAATTTTTGATATATATAAGGGATTTTTCGAAAGTATGGCTACACATACATACACTAATCTTTGCCAAGATGTTAAGAAAGGATTTTACACTTAAGTAAAATTGCTTGGCTGAATAAAATTAAAAGCTACCATTTAATACGAGCTATCGTAGACTCGCTGAAATAAATCAAAATCTACCATATCGCGTCTCCTACAAGAAAATCAACTGCGTGAGGAGTGGGCGTTACAGAAAGAAATTCCAGGAACATCCAAAAGAAAGCGTGATGGAAAGGCTCCAGAAGTCGAAGAATCATTAGATCAATGGTTTCCTATAGGCGGCCGGATGGCCGAGTGGTAACGCGTTGGCGTACCACGCTGGAGGCCCGGCTTCGCGTCCCGGGTCTGGTCCTGGATTTTTTTCGGGGTGCTGGGCCAGGACCCGGGTTCGCGTCCCGGGTCTGGTCCCGGATTTTTTTCGGGGTGCTGGGCCCGGCCCGGTGATCCCCGTCCTTCACCATCCGGCCCCCCTCCACGGGTGTGGGTGCAACCCGTGGTTGGAACTGGCCCCGCCCCCTTAGTAATCTCCCTGATTGGAAAGGGGGCGTAAAATATGCAAAAATAAAAAAAAATGGTTTCCTATAGTTAGCGGCGAGTCGTGAATATCAGCGGTTCATTTTCTGTATATGGATTTAATAAAGATTAAAATAGGTACCTAATTATTATTTTTTACCTATTTATTTATTTACCTACTTATTACATATTTTATTTTAGAATTTATTATTAATTCGTTTAATTGGGGCAGCTGCTTAATTGGACCAAAGTGGATTAGTCCCAACGTGTCCCAATTAAGCGGTTTAGACTGTGTTAAATTATGAAAAAATAACAAGCACAAAGGAAGTGAATAAGATTTTATTTTTTGACAAAGATTATCATCAAATAATAGGAAGGAATAATTACACTATTAATGCCAAATACAGTAATAGCAAATAGCCAATAACTCTAGCATTACTAAATTAACATTTAAAATTTAATAAGGATAAGATTTTTGGCTGTTGTTTGATATTGTGTGATTACAAAATAAGGCCTTATACGTTATTGAAAAAAGTTGTTTTCATCGATGGTTACCGTTTAATTGGGGCAGCTGCTTAATTGGACCAAAGTGGATTAGTCCCAACGTGTCCCAATTGAGCGGTTTAGACTGTGTTAAATTATGAAAAAATAACAAGCACAAATGGAAAATTGTTACTGTTCGGAAAATTAGCATATGCGATTAGATACAACAGAGTTATATTTTTCTTAAATTCGTACATCCAAAATTAAAATCAAAATTGAATAAATATTAAAAAATATTCATTTTTATTTTAAGAATATTTTTATACTTATTCCTTGATGTAAGTAACCATATCAGAAACAGTTTTTATGATAAATAAAATTATATATTTATCTCTTACATAATTCTTAAAATTCTATTTTATTGTTACGTTTTCTTAGAGAAATCTTTTAAACTTTTTCTAGAAATTATTAATTCGAGATGAAATCGTTTAATACAAGTGGAGTTCCACCAGCTCCTTTTCAATTTGAAACTTCTATCAGCAAAGAGACTGAATCGTTTAATACAAGTGGAGTTCCACCACCTCCTTTTCAATTTGAAACTTCTATCAGCAAAGAGACAGTCAGGGAATTTAAAAGACGTTACTGGCCTTATTGCATCTACATATGTGTTTTCCATCTTATCGTTACCTATCTTCTTCGGCAATATATGAAGTTCAGATCTGCCTTCCATTTTAGAAAATCAGCCGTAATCTGGAATGGAATTAAAGCACTCTTTAGTTTCTATATTACAATTAGATTTTTGCCATTGTTTTACTTTATACTGACCAGTTATCCTTTATATTACGCTATCTGCGATAAAACGCTATATGATCAAATGCCACAATTTACATTTATTGAGATACCAATTTTATGTTCGAAA